>LYUA01000353.1:1256935-1274249 GCA_002093875.1 Calopteryx splendens
TATATATATATATATATATATATATATATATATATATATACATATATATCGATTTCTGTATGTCATACTACCGGTTATAATAAGGAATTAAGCTTCATGCGTGATTTAAGTACCGTCTCATAAGGGGAGTCAACTTAGAGAATAAGGATTTAAGAAGGAATGGACGGGGGATGTTTAAGTAGAGGGGAGCATTTTATCTGAATTTTCCTGTTTTTGACTAAAATACTACTATTTGAATTTAAACCTTCTATTCATTGGGTGATGTGTTTCACTTGAAACATTCTCATGAAAAAAGCCAAATCCTGTTTAGCTGAGGCAGGTGCAGTAAATAACACACTTGCCACCTCTTGGAACCGAAAGCAATCCCTCGGTGAGGGTACGTGTGTCCTAGCCATTGAACCCCTACCATATTTGAGACGTATTTTATCCATTCTGAGCAAAAGGGGAATTACATTTGCTTGTCAGAGTTTATTATATCACCATGTTTTGATACCCATAAAGTAACAGAGTTCGGGGTTTTCTGTGTGTAGAGCCAATGTTTGTCCACAATTTTCACTTGCTGCAGCAATTGGTCGTGAATCCAATCTATGACGGCGTCATTGACCATGATGCCATTTCCCACAAATGAGAATGATGCTTTCATATGTAAAACTTTAGTTTTTTTTCCATAAACGTGCACTACCTAATTCAATCATCGAGTATTTGAGGAACAATAAATCGGCCGTTTGCTGACTTAATGCTGGAAGGGTGTAGGTCTCCTTTTGTTTATTTTTTAAATTTTACTTGTTAGCAGTGAAGGGAAATTGGTCGGAAAAGCTACTTTACGGCATGGATGACAGGGTACTCAGGAGATAGAGTGAGAGAGAGGGGAAAAAGAGATTAACGAAAATTTAAAAAATTAGCATGGACGGAAATTTAACGGAAATTAAATATAAAAAAATTGAGAAAAGAAATATGAGAAGAAAATTTAATTTGAAACTGTAGCGTGGTGACCAGTAGTCGCACAGAAGAGCTGAGCGTCAAGCGAGATGGATGAGTAATGGAATTTCTCGCATCGAAGTGAAGCACTGGCATCATCCCCTCCGAGGTTTGATTGAGTGCATGATAAACCTTTGGTTTTTGGCCTGTTGAAAATGAATTTCATAGGGTTTCGGAGGTAAAAGATTATCGGGGGAAGACAGTGAAAAATGTTTTATTATATAGCTTTCTGGGCTTTAACTGATACCCTTTGCCCAAAAATACTATCCTATTTGACTTAAATTTCGAAAATTATTTTATGTTACTAAATGAAAAAATGCCTTTTCACTTGAATATGCTGTATTCAGGCAACATAATTATTATGTGTAGCACGACATCTGTCGCCATTGAATTGAGGTTGTCACGAGTGAAATAGGCCTAGTTTATCCACAATGCATACAATTTAAAATGTACAGGCAGTTTCTTGTATTGTACACAGCAGTGTTGAATTTCAAGTTATGTTCCAATTCATCTTTAACATCAGTGTAGAAACAGCATTGAAATCAATGCCCTGGACATTATTTCGGCCTGTTTATCTCGGAGGTTTTCCAGAATACTAAACAAAAATAATTTCGCCGATTATGAAGTATAAAAATTCCGTCAGACTTCTAATTACTGAATGGTTTAGAGTGTGTTTGCTTCTTTAAAGGCGATAGGCAAGCAAAATTTTACAAAAAAAGATATCGGTTTTCTGCTTTCAACCGGAGAAACTGAATCATTTTATTCCACCAATCATCGGTATTATTGATTATATTTGAAATTGTACCCTCAAGCATGCCTTTTGACAATTTTCTCCTTATAAAAACTAATTTTCATCTAAGAATGTATTTCCTGTTTTTCTACATCGATGTTAGATGGTAAAACCTACTTGGGCAGACGGATTCTTGAATGATTTTAAGCTTTTTGACCATAGTTTTCGTCTAAGTCAGTATTTAAATGTGGATAAAAAACCCATTTTCGATAGATTATTCAAATATTATTATAATAATTATATCAAGAGCTCATTCGAATAATAAAAAAATGTGGACTTACATTTTATTTTCTATTCTGTATATTCCGTTGGATGATTTTCACCTACTTTAAACCTTCCGTAACCTCTCATTTGAAAGGGAAAGAAAGGAAAATAGTGGACTTTGTCGTGTGCCTTTTTATTCTATTAAATGACAGCCATGCTCGATTCAGTTTGCTTTGTATTTGCGCCAGATGGAGGATCAACAAAGAATTGAGAATGGGTCAGCTGTCGTATGAATGCAGGGCTAACTTGATCCAGTTCTCAGCAAACAGGAGCCCCAAGTGGGAAAGGGCGTCTGTTTATGTGCCGGTGTTATTTTGTGAGAAAAGAATAAGTTGGCATAGTGGTTCTCTGCCTCGCCGTTCACAAGCATACACGGCCATATGCCAATCTCCGCTGAAAGTTCAATTGTAGATTGCGCGAAAGTAACCAATATATAAAACCACCTGCATTCTGAATATGTCAAACTTTTGACAAAAAATATTTCTCCCATAAATATTTTCGCTCTCTGTGATATAATTTTACCGGGTGATGCTTCTAGAGCGATAATCTGGGAATTGATTCAGATTGTGGAAAACGTTCTGCCATTAGATTCTTCTCAAGAACGTATTTTATTAAAATAATTGTAATACAATAGCTGTGCTTGAATTTTTTTATTAAAGCTTGATACTTGGAAAATATGATTTAATGTATCGAAATTGAGGTAAACATAAGAGAATTCACAATGCTGATCTACAGCCAGTATTTTATTAACATGTTTGATAAAATTATTACTATTAAACTAGTTATCAAAACTGGCCCATACGCTAAAATTATATGTTAAATTATATTGAGAAATTCAAGCAGTTTTTCCTTTAAGTGATTTGAAAAACTCTTGAAATTTTTTAAATTACTTGTTTCGTGATTATTTGGGCAATGGGTGAGGTTGATTAGGGCATTTTATTTTCAATTCATAGCCATTTTAACTGTGAGTCTTCCTCTGTGTTCTGCAGCTTTTGATATCGCTGGCATATTTTCTTTGTTATGGAGGGGATTGACTTTTGTGATTCTGCCATGCCAAAAGTTTATTTTTCTACGATGCCGTCAACAAGTTTCGGCGTACAGTCCCATTTGGGGAAACGTGATAAATTTATGATAACAATATTAGTGAAACTACCGCTTTCAGGTCTTCCGCCATGCAACATAATTTTCCATTTATTAGCGGAAAATTAATTTTATGAATCGCTTAATTGAAATAATTGGGATGAATCAATGATATGAATTCCACGTATATCCGACCCACTTGTAAAGAGAGCTTGATTTTAGGTGATTGGAACGTTTTATCATGAGTCACGAATGTTGTTGATTTGACTTGTTAGTTGATATATTATCTCAATCTATAAAAATGTTATCACCTTATTTAGTAACAGATTTTTTAAAAACAAGCTAGGGTAAATGCCATATTCATAATAATATATAGGAAATAGAGGTTATGTTTAAACCTTTTGTGTTCATTAAAAGTTTTTTTTGAACTCGTTTTAAATCTTTTACACAAAACCTTAGTCGGATTGCCAAGGCTGATTTAAATGGAAATACACAGCTTGCGATGATAACTATCTCGTTTGATGATCTTAAGGTGAACATCTAGATGAAATAAATGGTATAATGGCAGAAATATTTCATGCATTATTAGGATATACTGGTTACGTTATAAGAGATGGCAAATTGCTACAAAGGAATTTTGGTACTTATCAAATTTAACCAGGAACAATGAACATTGAAATAATCGTCCAAAATCAATCCAGGAGTACATTTGGAGTCGTGCGTGCATCTCAAAACTATAAATATGGTTTTGATAGTTGCGTGAAAATAATATTTTAATCTTAATAATAAAATAATATTTAATTAGCCGCAAGCCCATAAGTGTTTTAATGAAGCTCTCCAATTCCCCTCATTTCATCTCGTCCTCCTCGGACTTTTAAAGCTTGCTTTTCAAGACGTCACGCTTTTTTTATTCATTGCGCACTCATCTGTGTGTGTGCCCAGTTCCCATTCGTTTCTGAGTCAGTGGAGCGTGCAGTGCGTCCACAAAACGTTTCTCAAAACACGAAAGCGGGTGGTGAATCTAAAATGCCGCGGAGTGTCGTTGACAAGCACACTCGTCTCGGCAGGAAACGGTTATGCGCGGGAGGAGGTGCCGCCATGGCGGGCGATGAAGCCGCCGTGCCGGGGCAGGCGTTTGGGCTTTGTTCGAGTGGGGAGTGGTTCGACGGGACTTAACTCCGCTTCTCCCGTTTCCTTCCCCCAGGACGCCGCCGCCGCCGGTCTGCCGCCCCACTTGCAGCACTCGCGCCTCGCCGCGACGGGGACGCAGGTCCGCGCCGTGCAGTCGCACAAACGCCTGCACCACCAGCACCATCACCATAGCGGCCACGGGAAGGCGGCTGAAGGTATGCATGCTTGGGCGCTCCCGCGCAAAATATCTTTCTTAGCTTAGTGTCACCTTCCTAAAGGGCGGAACGACTTTGATGAGTTGGACGAAGAATTCAGCTCTAAGGGAATTCGATTATCCAATCGCCCGCTTCTTCGGAAATTATTATCAAACTTGAAGGGTTCCCTCCAATCATTTGGCATTGTTTGGTTTGCTAAAAAAACTCCATTACTTTAAGGTGCTTACTTTGTTAAGTTTACGCATTCTTTTACTTAAATTCCGGTGTGTATGGAATGATCAAATAAGGATGTTGTTTAAATAAATAGTTGTGTTTCACGTCTTAATTTGAAAACATAAATTAAATCCGGATAGTGCTTAGGAAGGTTAGGCAAGGTATTTTTCCCGGATTTGTATGTATAATTAGGAGATATACTAATATTTTTTTTAAATATAGTTTTCCCGGTCCACCGTTTTTCATGAAAATTTTTTTTACTGATGAAAATAATGTGTAATTATGAATTAACTTCTAAATAATCAAGTAGAGCATTTATAAGTTCATAAAGTTTTATTAAATCCATTAAATATTTTTTATGTTTCCGTTGCAGAAAGAGGAGCTACCAGTAATATCTGTACAAAATTTTCTTGCGTCACATATTCTTCGCGACACTAATTTATCTGATGAAGTTGCTAAAATTATTGATTTTGATTCTTTTGAGACTCGTTTACAATAGTTTAGTTAATAATTAACTGAGAATGAGAGAAACTTGCGGTTTTTAAAGCATAAACATAACTACATCCTTTTGGCTGACTGCAAGAATAATTTTACAATGGATTTCTTTCGAAAAAGAAGATTTAACCGTTATGTCGTCAAAAATCCGTGACCAAAAATTAAAGTGAAAACATTCTGTGATTAGATCAGTCTACGAGTAGTTCGCTAATCAAGGGAAAAATCTGATCTTTATGCATTTGTGAAGTCTTTCCGCCTTATTCCATTATAGCATTTCGTATCTTCTTACTCCTCCCATCTAGGGATTTTAATTCCCATTTTGACTGTGCTGTAAAACCACGCAAATTTTTGATTCCCTTCAAACAATATAGTGAAAGAACCAGTCTAACAATTAGCTTTACCATCTGCTTTTCACTGGCTTTAGGTACTACCTCTTCTGACTGGTATCCTTGAGGGTATACGACGTGCAATACTTAAAAGTAATGCAAATTGCATGCACACTTCATATCGCTTATGGAACCATAGTGTTATCAAATATCTAATGCTACCCACTCGTATAATATTCTACCAAGGCGATCTTTTTAATGGGCTACAGATACTGTTGTGAGTCTACGTTTAATTATTGACCATACAATCTATCTTTCAAAAATTACACTCAATGCTGAAACAAAAAAAGTTTGCGACTGATACGATGTTCATAACAACCGGGAAAATGACGCATAAGTGGGACTCGGTGATAAAATCAATTGCTCGTATGGGATTTATTTTATGATATTTGACATGACGCAAAATTAACCCGATTGGCAGGAATATTTATTCACGGAAACAGGGGACGTGTCTGCCTTTTAATTTGAATGCTTTATTACAGAATTTACGAAACTTTTTTCAGCCTTATAATTAGTATTTTGGGATTTCGATTAAAACTTTAAATGATTTTCTTTCGGTTTCGTCGATCTCGAATGAATCGTTGTTCGGCTTCAAGCTGAGCAAGCTAGCTTTATCTGTCTTTTTTTGCTGCAGGTAATGTAACTTAAACGATTCTTCTCGTTTGCTGTTTCGCCGTTTCCCAATTTTCTATCTCTGACCATCTGAGCCTTCTTTCGGGGTGAATGTATGATTTCCTCTTTAACTGCAAAAATTTGTGGACAAAATTCCTTTCACGTCGTCGTCCCGCTTTCAAAATAAACGTAGGAAAGACGACTCCGTGTATTTATGTAATTTATTAAAGCAATTTTTAATTAAGGTAAAAATTTAATTCGAACAGAAATGTTCCCTAGATTGCGAGGGGTTGTCTGGTGACCTTTCTTGTGAATAGTCTTTGTAAAGAGTTATCCCTGTGCTTTAGAAACTAAGGCTCTCATCAATGGAATGTTAAATAAAGGACTGCAATTCATTTATCTCTTATTTGGAATTTCCTTTTGGGGCAGTTGGAATTAATTAAAAGCCGACAAAGGACTCCTCGAAGAGTTTTTATGGTGCTCTGAATTATTCCTCAAGTCCCATTCCATTCCTCTCGTGCTGTTATGAAATGCGATGCATGGGCACTAATGCAATCCCGAAGTCGTAAATAGTTTTGAAAATGGCTGAATACGTATTACAAGACCATTTCTCAAAAGTGACGTATGCGAGCTACGCACGATTTTTCTGAAGAGACGTTATAGGTAAAGTGATCATTAAAAATCGGAAATATGGAGCCATTTGGGCCTCCATTCGCTTATTAATTGTAAAGCCTGAGGCCGGACTTGTTCTTTTGTTTCCGTTTCCATTGACGACCTATTATACTTTCCTGATCCAGATTGGATCGAAAATTATTGAACTATTTTAAATGCCGAGAATTCAAAATTTATTTATGAATCGGACAGCATAAATGGGTAATAGTTACTACGTGATATAATTATGTTGCTACATTCACATTATTCCTGGGTAAGATCAGGTCCATTTAGAAAATAAACTAATGAATTGTGAGGTTTTTAGTACCGTAATTAGTATATGATTGCAATATATTTTGTGTTAAAATTGAACGTTATTTGTATTTAATTCTTTCGTTCTTATCGAAAAATTATGTAAATTAAATATGCTTCCACCCAAATAACTCTTTTATAAGATACATTATATTTTTTGTTAGGTATATTTTTACCTTCAGTATGCTACTCGAAATTTAATTATCTACAAAATTATGAGACATTTGTTTTAACAACATTTAAAGATTATTTTTATCCTTTATTATTTTTCATTAGTAGAAAGAATCGGCAGTGAAGGGATTTAAATATTTATTGTACATAATATAATTCCATAAAGTTTTGATGGCGTTATTACAGCTATAAATAGTCAAAACTGGAATTAGTCCAAGGAAAGCGGTGAATGTCATAAGTTACATTCGAACAAAATGTTTGGTTCTAAGCGAATACGTTATTGCATCTTGATTTTTTCTAGAAATGAGTCACAAGTCAAGGATTAACTTAACTTAATGGAAAAATATAACAAATAGAAACATTTAGAATTATGTACCACAAAATAATTTTGCTTAAAAAGAATGCCTACATTTGCACTTCATCTTAATCTCAGGGAATTAAAATCCAATGGAATTTTCCCGACTTACAGAATAGGTCGGACGATTTGGAAACTCGAAAGCCCTCGCCTGAGCCATGGGAACCTATTAATGTTATCTTCGTAATTACATTATTATCTCCAAATGCTTCTTTTGGCATCACTCATAAGCTCTCTCTATGATGCTTTGTCCTTCACCTTGAGGGACACACCCCTCGCCGAAGCGAACTTGTTATCACGGGAAGCGCTCTTTATTCCTTTTCCAATATTGTGCACTCAGAGGCATCCAAACAAAGTGAAATTCACAACGACAACGTGTTTGATGGCTTGCGTCGTGCATGCCGAAAATCGTCTCTTCAGGATTTGACCGAATCTTCGTTCCTGAAGGATGCAGAATGTATTACGCCGCGAGCTCCTTGTTCTGTTAGTAATGTTTGCAGACTTGATTAACGGTGGAAATCCAAGTAAAGCTTTCTGGATGAATCATGGATCCCCCCCCGAACACCAATCCACTTCCTCCCCCACTTCATCCCTCCCCTTCCCCCACCCTCCACTTCCTCACCCCCACTACACTTGCCCTTATTTAGGGTTATTGTCGCGACGACCTAAAACTCGCAGCTGCTTCGAATGAACTGGCCTCCCCCCTACGGGCAACATTACGACGGGGCCATAAGTATCATCGCCCATTTACGATCGCAATGACGTTTTCCCCCCTCCTTCCCCGATCCAAGGCTACGCTCAGGGCCACGTGGCTGTGGGGGGGGGCGGGGTTTGCAATGCGCTATCCCCGTCTCCCAAGGGCTTTGCGTGCGATATGCGGAGGGAGGGGGGGGGTGAGCGGTATTACATTACCTTGGTGATAGTTGAGTTGCGTCGCGTCGTAATACGATGGGAACGCTGTGTTGGGATGTAATTTCAATGTTTTCGAAATTCCAATTTAAATATCGGCCCTCGTCGTTTGAAAAAAGAAATCGAGGGTTATGAGGAAAAATTGGATATTTATGTATAGATGATATCGTTTTCGTCAAGACCGTGTACTGACTTGGTGCAAATGGAATCGAGGATGTTCGTGAAGGTGAGCAGTAAAACATCGTGAAATCATGCTGCCATCTTGTGCATGCAATTTCACGATCATCAAAATCGCAGTAATCAGCATGAAAGCTGCTTTTTTTTTGCATCCACATCTACATAATACCCCTCAAGTCACCACCAGACCGTGTGACAAGGGGTGTTAGTGCACCAACCGTGAATAAAGTGGAGGAGAATAGAGGCCATCGACGTACTTTTCAGTCTTTCCCTCTCCTTGTGTTGTGATCGTGTTTGGTATATATATATGTATATATATATATATATCATTATATTATATTATATTATTTTATATTATAAATATATATTATATTAATAATATAATATATTATATTATTTATATTATATTATATATATCATCATGAGTTATCGGTTCGACAGATTATTTCCCTAACAGTATCATCATTTTCCGATTTGCCTTTGTAGTTTGGGGGTTGGTGTGCTTCCTCTAAGTCGCATAAAAAATCTCACAATTGGTAATTATTTAATAACTTAAATCTAGAGTTGAGTCTTAAATTCTCTAGTGATTCCCATTCCAAATCAACCAATTAATTGACTGACGCCCTGGGTTCTCTGATAACGTTTTTAAACAGTACGGGCTACCTTCCTTCTGGATATCGTTTAGTTCTTCAACGAGATACTTGTTTTTTGTGTGGTCCCATCTGGTCACGGCACATTCTATGTTGTCTAGCGAACGAGAAATGACATGTCTCTTTTACTTATTTCTCGCCATGTTTTCATACTACGCGCTTTATCCGCTCATGCGTTTTTGCGGGAGAGGAGATAGCTCAACCAGAACTAAGCCCTGAAGTGTGTGAAATTCGCACACTCGGGTAATGGGGGAGCTGAGGAAGCGGAAAGATCTTTTCCCCCTGACATCTTCCGTTTTCTCACAAATTTAGAGTAACTAAAAAATCACACCGCTTGAATTGTTTTAGGAACTTGGTTGCCTAGAGGTATCACCTCCCGGGATTTAAACCGGGGATTTAAACCCGGGAGGTGATACCTCTTATTTGATTTGATCGGTGGCCCAAAGCTCCGCCTACTCGGCCGTCTCCGTGCTAATCGAGCGGTTCGAAATGCGATATCGTACGCTTGCATCTCAGTTTTAATACGTCGTCAATTTTTGTGGTACACGAATGACATCAGACCGCGATTCTCAAATTCGAGCGTCGAACGGTCCTCCTTGTCCCCCAGAGCGGAGGGAGACGGGGAGGGCTGGGGAGGGAGGTGGAGCCGCGGATTGCCATTGATGGGTGGGAGAGGAAAGAGGGGGTGAGCGGGCGGGTGGAGGGGCGCGGGGCAGCCACTCCCCGCAGCGAGGGGCGGGGAGGGAGAAGGCGTAAATGACGCCGAATGCTACCGAGGAAGATCTGCGCGTGTCGTTAAACTGGATCTCCTTGCCCGGGATCGTTTTTAACCCCCCTTTTAGCGCATGCAGCGAGTGAGCTGGAGGGTGGATTTTCGTTCGCGAAGTTGACTGGTTCAACCCCTGCACAAAATTTAAGTGGGTTAAGCGATGGAGTGATAATCGAAGGAAACAATCGTGCCCGTGCCTACAGTGCACTTAGTTAGTCGATGAGAGTGCTTAGCGTAGGCCTCCCCCCTCTCTCTCTCTCGCTCATGAAACCGTCGTTTGACGAGAATACTCCAAATAAAAGGTGAAGACACACACTCTAACACGCATAATGTAATTTGAGTCAAGACATCCCGTTTTGTAGGTGACTAATATATTGGAATTAATTACCAGTGATTTCCGAAATATTTTCAGTTCTAAATCACATTGATTGGGTGATCCATAGTTTAGTGGTGAAGTTTATCGAAGTTGATCGATGTCTTTCTCCTCAAACTTTCTGGGCCGAAGTGCGCCTAGCGATTTTAATTCGTGGGATCAGCCCTGCCTCAGCTTGAGATCTCAGTTGTGAGGCCAGGGGCACAAAATGAATATTTGAGTATGAAACTAAGCAGCTCAATTCATTTGACGAATTACTATTGCTTCTTAATCCATCTTATGATGTAATAATAGAATTAAACTTTTAAAATGCTTTCCTACGATCCTTCGAATGGCATGGGCTCTAAAATGTTTGATGATGGCCAAGATGTGCATTGCTCAATAAGTTTAATTACAATATTTTAGTAATTGAAGCGTTTCCTGATTCTTTACTTGTTTTTGGTGTTTGACCTTAAACTCGATCCTTAAGTGATCGGTACTTCTAGTAATTCGAAATATTGCTGTGAATTTCATTAGGTGATTTTATGGCAACTAAATTGTCAAATATTCTCTTAATGGGTATATTAATAATGTAAGTATTAATTAATATTGTTGATATTTGTTGTAGCGGATGCATAGTCTCCTTGATAGTTATCGTTACAGATTTTATTCAGAATTTAGAAGTAAATGTTAAACATTTTACCACGTGCTCATTTTTCCAGGAAAACGAGGAAGGAAAGAAATACACATATTGTAACTTTACCCCTAGTAATACTTTCAATTAAATTCCCATGATGAGATAGATGAGAAACCTAATTAACTGAAGTGCTGACAAGGGAGTGTACTCGCTTTTGGAGTACGAGTTGGCTGCAACTGAAGATACTGAAGAAGATACGATGCTGAAGAAGGAGTTTTCCGCCCATTCCGCTCATATACAGTGATTTTTGTGGTTTTAAAGTAATAAAATATCTTATAGACATCTATCAAGATAATTTTTATTATGGTTACGAGGAATGGTTCTGTAGTTCATATACACCATTCATTTATGAGACGACATTTAAAGATATCCATTTTAAAGAATCTGGTAAATGTTTATTGAGATTTTTTTGATAGAAAAAAATCGTCTTAACAAAAAATTTAGCATTGATTTCCACGGCTCAGGATTGTTCTGATATGGTTAATACGCATCTTATTTGCACTTCCCAGCGTTCCTGTCATTTATTTGAGACAGATAAAAGTCTTCCTGAGAGAGCTCTTGAGCTCCCAAGTCACATTCATCTTGATAATGTCAGTGTCGTCAAATAATTTCCTAGCTTTCAACAATCCTTTCATTTTTAAAATGAGGAGTGGAAGTGTGGGTGTGAGAAATGTGGGTCAATAGCGAGGATGGGGTGGCGCAAGTCTTTTTTCTTCTAAAAAGCCGTGAGTGGTAAGGGTACAGCGAGCGGAAGTGGTGCCATTCTGAAGAAGTTATGTGCTGCTTTTGAAAATAAATTTTTTTATCTTATTAGTCACGTAAACGCGGTAAAACTCTAATAAACATGCCGGATAACCGAGAGACTATCTGACAACCTACTATCCCCAAATGCCTCTGTTTAAAATGGTTCAGAAAGCGAAGCAAAAATTCTAATTATTTTTTCATCCTTTTAATTTATCATCATACGTTTTCAGGGCATAGTCTTAGATTATTTTCATCCACGCTGATATCCTTACTATTTGTAACATTTATTTTTTGAAGCTCCCTTTTCTTGCACCCTCCGTTTACCATAAGCCTTTTTATCCTGTACTTCTGTTTTTCTTTTATTTATCCTCCATTATGTTATTCACGAGTTCATTGATCATCTTGATTATTCCTTTAAAATATTTACGGATAATATTATTTAAAGGAATAATTCACTTGCCTTGTAGTAATAATTGTAAGTAATTAACGAGATGATATAACTTTACTTACATGTATATTCGTCATAAAAGGACATTTGGGAATGTTTACAGAAGAAAAATATTTACCCGCACAAGTAAAACCTACTGGCTGTCGCTTTTTTTTACACATTTTGCAGATTTTGAAGTCACAGTGGTTGAGATTACGCTAAACTAATAGAGTCTTTAAATTTTCACCAATGTAATAAAATTTTACTGCACGAAATGCAGAATATTTTTAAATGATTGTATATTCCTACTTTGACGAAAATTAGTGAAGTTATAAGTAATATTTACACATGATAATGGGACTAAGTAACATAATGGTAATGAGGGTAATGGCAATATAACTATGGGAAAAAGGAGATGGGTCAAGAAATTTTAAGTAGTGGGAAACCAAAAAGCCGATCGTTCGTCGAAGTTTTTACTTCCCAATCTCCGCGTGGGCATGCGAAAAAAACATGAGATTCCAGGGACTACCGTTTTACAACTCCAAAGGATCCAAGATAAGGTTATATCCAAATACACTTTTAATTTACGTATTTGGGAGTTTCTTTCCCTAATCTATTACTTCTTTTTAGGCATCGCAACGATAGCTCTTTGGAGATGGAAAATCTTGTGACGATAATACCGTCTTTGAATTTAATACTCTGAAATCACGGTAAAAAAATCACCTAATGGATGGCTATATTCCATACTATTCCATACTTTCATTTTGTTTAACTTCTGTGAGTAGAATCAGAAAGAAAAAAATTGTGTATTTTGATTCTAAGTTTGAATTAACGTGATTCAATTTTCCCACTTACAATTAGTTGTGAAAATCCTTGCCTGCTGCAACCGTGAGCCTGATTGAAAATTTTTACCTAATCGTATTACGAGGGACGTTTAATACTTATACATTTTTAATAAACGTTATTGGTTTGAATACTAATTTTTCGA
Source organism: Calopteryx splendens (assembly GCA_002093875.1). Lineage (NCBI taxonomy): Eukaryota > Metazoa > Arthropoda > Insecta > Odonata > Calopterygidae > Calopteryx > Calopteryx splendens. The sequence continues at coordinate 1,270,302 of LYUA01000353.1, forward strand.
AGTTCACTCATAAGGGTCCCCCGGTTTTGACGTCTGCTCAATGAGTGCACAGACTTTATATTTTTTTAATATCTAATCTTGATGGTGGTGAATTACCGTGAAATTATTGGTTTTTTATTGTTATATTATATTAAAATTTTAATATGTGAGATTTTTGCTGTGAGTTGTGCGCTTTTTTATTCCATCCCGTTTTTATGCACTGTATGATTATCATATAACCTTACTAACATGGAAAGTGATATGGAAAAAAATGTCTTTTTTAAATGATAGTAAATAAGTACGTTGGCACTTAGTAGGCAATCGTTATTTTTCTTTTACAATGGGTTCGTTCCCCTGGGGTCAATTGACCAGAAATGCGACTGTGAGTTCCTGCTAATCTGTTAATCGATTAGCGGAGGAATCTCGAATTAGCTGCCCGCGAATTTCTGGTACCTAATGAGCTGTCATCCACCTCGTCGGAAATTTGCCACTTGGGAAGTTCGATCCGTTAACCTTCGGCCTGGGTGGCCATCGGAGGGACTAAAACACTTCCAGCGGAATTGGCGAAATCAGTGATGACGTGCGTCCACGTTGGAATTAGGGGCCACTGGTACTAAGAATCCTGAAACATTCGTGCGTGCGACTATTTGGTAAAAAAAGTGAAGGTGTCCGATTGCTGAAGGATAGAGCAGTATAATAATTAAGTGGAGTACCTAGTTCTTTTTGTCACAATTATTTTGACTTAATTATGCCCCCTCTGGCGTCGCCGCCATCCTCGCGGCCTCATTATTCCCTTTTAATGTCGGGTTGTGGACAAACAGTGGAAGATATGCCGCCACAAGATCCTTTTTGCTATGGTTTTGGAAATGGTCAGCCGTAAAAGTAATGACAGGGTGTCTCCCTTCGCCAAACAAAAAGGGTCTAGATTCAACTTCTACTGAGATTTTGTTTGTCCTGCTGGATTGGCTAACTTGTAACTTGCGTTATGCCGTCATGCATCGAGGAATGGATTTAGGATGGAATGCAATAATGGAAATTATGCAAGCCCACCGTCCTTTTTTCACTCCGTTACTTGCGGGTTAAACAGACTGAGAGAGAATGCCATAAAGGTTGTTGATGGTTTCCAAAAATGTTCATTATTCGTGTCTGCTGATTTAAATATGCAGGTAAAATATTTTCTTTTCTTATCGATCGCAGTGCTTAAGAGGCAGTCCTTGAGTCCTATGGGGATTCTCATAACCTATCGCCTTTCGATCCATGATGATTTACTATTAATAAATAACGCATTTATTAAATATCCCGGAATTTTAACAAACACGCATGATCCGCGCAACCTCTATTGATATTTCCAAATGTGTAGTTGTGCTCTTATTATTTAAAAAGAAATTTCGTATACATTTTCGATGGTAAAGTTGTCGTGAACGAATGCCATAGATTGTTTATGACTATTTTTATTGCTTTAGTCCATTAGCGGCATTTTACTGCCTTGAAAATTGAGGTCACAAACACCACTTCAAATGATTTTTACTGTTCATGTCTGCCGGTAATTTGCACCACAAAACAGTGATCGTAGACGGAATGATGATAGAATTAGGTCAGTAGATAAATTCACCGAATTGGGGACGGTGTTATGAGTTCGGTTTATTTGAGCATAAGAAGACATGTAATTAACTCTTTTATGTGGTACTTTCGACCATCGTATTCGGATGCTGAATGATTCGTTAATACGTGAAACTGTGTGGCTTTTATTTAGGCCGAAGCCTGTTGTAACGTACATCTGCCTCTACAAAATACCCCGGCGGAAGGACATGAGGCAGATCATGTCAGAACACCTTCCTGTGGAGAAATACACCGGTAAAGGGGAGATGTGTATTATTTTTCATAAGTTTTTTCCACTCTACATATGTTATGATTGCTAACTGTGCGACGGGAAAACAAATCCTTGAATATTTCAGTTAATTACTCTCAATTTTTTTCACTATTTTCCGAAGTGCCGATTCAGTGCAGGGTTTGAATTCAACCATTGATATACAATTAAAGTCGCACCATACATATGGTAAGGAGTTGAATTTACGAACACTTTAGAGTAGTTTAGTTATAGGGCCTTCGAATCTCTGGGTTCGCGAGGTGGCATAGTAACGGAGCAACGCTTTCTATCCATTAACTGCGAGCTAATCAGGTTTTCACTGTACTTCATTCAATACTTCCCGAAATTCAAATTCAACTCAAAAAAATTCAATTTTTCCCGAGATGAATCCCAAATGCCCACAACGTATGGGTGTGCAGTATAGCCAAAGCGAACTGTCATGTTTCCTATACTTTTCTATTCCAGTATATTTCAACATTGCGTTTCACTAATGCGAGCTTCATCAAGATCGCACCACATGTTCTGCTTATCTACCTCAAGTTTGGTCACATGTGAAGGTGACATCTAATTACTTTTCATGGACAGTAAGACTCATTTGAACTGTAAATGTGTGTGTATTTTAAAATCATGTATTACCGTACAAATGTTAGTTTTTAACTACTTAATTTATAATCACTTGGATCTTTTCGCGAAATGTGTAGGTCCTTATTTTTCAATAAATACCAGTATCGTAGACGAAAATCCGAGAGTTGATATGTTTATGGTTGTATAAGAAACGATTAAGGACCCTATAAGTTTTCCACGAGGGACTCAAGAAATTAATAGTTCCTCACTGGACGTCAAACTATCAATAACAGCCATTTATTTGCTGTTAGAAAGGACTTATTGAATCTATAATTATTATCTTTTCAATTATTTCAAACCCTTAACCACTTATTAACTTGAAATTAGGGGTCACATCATAAGCCTTCTTAAAATCTATAATTATCGTCGCATCCACTTGGCTATTCCTTCATCCAAATTTAAAAATATCATAGGTATGTAAACACCTAGAACTAAATCTCAGACTACCTACTTTTTCTAAACCCGTACTATTTGCTTTTTATAAAGTCATTTCAGTCGAAGAATGAGATATATTTACTCACAAAAAGTAGCCCTTGCATTTTACAGAACAGCAAGGCTAGTGAGATTTGCTGGTAAATACTGAGGTAATGTTTATTTACACCCATAGGGATAGGGGTGGCGTTAAATATCATCCAGTCGTGGGGAACTATGAGTTTTGAAATAGACTTACTAAATGTGTTTTAGAGGAAAGGTGCAACGTCATCAGCGCTCTCATGGCGAATTATTGCCGGGGGTGTCCGCCAGTCTGGAAGATTTGTTTGCTTTAATTGGAAGGGTTTGTTGAATCATTCATTTGATGTGATAATGTCAGTTATTAGAAATTTGGGGCCTTCATTTGTTTTCCTTAGGTCGTTCTTATAAGCGCACCGGAAGAAATGGTTAAAATCATTCACTTTTAGTGACGTTTCCGTGTCTATGCCACCATTCAAGCTATCTTTGACCATGCATCTATTGTAACATCTTTATTGATAATGGTGGAAGCTAAATGAAACTACCTATTTTACTTAGCGTGATGGATAGTTATGGTTTCACATTTAAGCAACAAATATATTAATATGATGCACTCAAGTCCTTCTCATATCGTCACCATTCTGCCTGAAAGAATCAACTATTAACCGCCAGATATCCATCATCCGTCTCGAGTGTTGCATGCCTTTATATAGTTTTCCTGTTTTTCCTATGCGTCGTATGTCGAGAGTTGTAGTTCATAGGTCATCGCGGAATTTGACTCGATGCTCCATTCTCTCTCTCTATGCTTGCCAATTACCGGAGACATCAATTTTTGGAAGAATATTAGCTGTACTACCGAAAGGAAAACTATCAAAGTTTTGGGAATGGTAGGGGAGGAGAGAAAGCTATAAGGAGAAATCCAAAGAGGGCGGGAGAAGTGGATGCGGGGAGTGCTGGGTGGTGATGGAATACTGAAGAATGTGGTAGAGGATAGAATGCTGGGTAAGCGAGGGAGAGGGAGGAAAAGA
>LYUA01000353.1:1372771-1385252 GCA_002093875.1 Calopteryx splendens
AAAGAAAAATGACCTCTGAAGTATAATGATTTTTTATATTATTATTTATACATTTTATATTTTTATATTATATCTTTATCCATGTGAATTTCGCGGTATTTATAAGAATACCTAGGATTAGCTTGTATAAAATCTAGAATTGCCAAAACACTGTTTTTTTTATTTAGTCGTATCAAAGGCCATGAGGAACATATTCGCGATATTTTTTGCATAATTAGTGTCTATTCAAGAAGGGATCCGGCCACTTAAAAACTAAATCCATCGACCATTGTTTCCTATTTTGAAAAATCTGTTACTTGAGTAGTCGTGATATCTAGGCGTGGCTGATGGTGCCAGGGGAAATACCCAAATTCACCTAATCCGTCACCCAGACCGAGGGAACCGAGTCAACCCAGAAGATAAATCCTCTTTCAAGCAGCTAAATGTATTCACCACAAGGTACAAAAAATTCGTAGGGGTATATGTAAGCATACCAGACCAAGTGAAAATTTGAGGATGTCACACAAATAAGGGACATAACGTGGTGAACTGAACCTGGTAGAAACCTCCGAGAAGCTACTTGCTAAAAAATAGTCTCCGTAAAACAAATGGTGAGGAAATACTTGAAAATGCTAAGTAGAGGTGTTATTTCGCGTTAGCTACCTTGGATACCCAGATCTTTATATTCAGTGAAGGAGGACCTAATTTTGGAGTTAAACAGGATGCAGACAAATGCTGCCCGTTTCGTGAAAGAACCTTTATGAACGAACATTTAGCGTCGCATTATTCACGGAAAGCCTGAGTTGGAAGCCACTAGCTGCACGGAGTTTATATGCACGGCTTAAATTACTAGATAAAAATAGTATTTGTGTAATGTGGGGAAAGAATAATTTTAGCCCCACATTATATTGTTAGACGAGACTACAGCAAAAGGTTTAGGGAAATTAAGCGCCGGAGATACTGATGTAATGAATTCCATCTCCATCCCATAATTCGTAACTACTACAGTAGAAAACATCTTGTACAACAATTCGAGCTACCTGGAAATAGAATGTTATGTAACGCTAAAATAAACACTAATTAGTCTAATGGCTGATGGCCTAACACCCTCTCCCACACGCCCTTCCGTCAGCTTGCAGGGCAAGACGTCGATGCAGATACAATTATGAAATGCCAAAATTCAGTGTATACTTAGGTTAAATATTTAGACGATGCTGCTTTTCATAAAAATGGAAAATATAAATTAATGAAATTCGCACATACTTAATAAAATTTCCCAGAAGTTATATTTTTTCGTCATAAAAATCCATTTACGTGAAGTTACCTGCAATTAGCATCATCACTGGTCTTTAGCCCGAAGTTTGATTTGACACAGCTCTCCACTCAATTCTTCTATCGGCTCACTTCTTGTCCAAATATTTCTTCTCATTGACGTTTGTCCTTGATTGCCTGCCATTTATTTTACCATGTCCCTGAGAATCTAAAATTTTAAAATGCTTATGTACCACTTCGAATGGGGATTTCGAATGCCGTATCGGCTCAAATAAATGGCAAGCATTTCATCACGTAGAACTCCTTGCATCATTAATGATAAATTAACATTTCAACACTTGTTAAATTTAGAGAAGTTGTGAGGCTTAATGAATGCCATTACCATTTACCAAGACTCAAACTCAGAATCAATATGGTTGCATGACGTTTAAGACCCAGATCGTTTGAAAAGAAAAAGAAAACTTTTTCAGTTAAAATGCAATGAGAGTTGGGTAGAGATATCTTTTCAACCATCAGGTTCACGGGTTTCATTTTTGTGTATGCATTCATAGATTTTCTGTAGTGGCCCAGCGTTTGATGTCTGATGTTCGGGACTTCGAAGTGGGAGTATGAATGAGAATGTCAAGATCCATCTAGAAGGCGCACGAGAAACTATGGCCATTCCACAACTAGTTGGGTGTTTCCCTTTAAGGAAGGTAAAAGTAGCTTCTCTAGCTCTTAGTAAATCTTTTCGGAAAACCTAAGCTGCTATCCCAAATAGAGGGCAGAATTTAATGGTATCCGTCCGGCATGCAAGTTTCAGAAGTTTGCTCTTTGGATATCCAGTCTCGATTTGTTTCCAACTTGCAGTCGAACTTCAAGCATGCGTGTAGGGTCAATAGTCTCTTATCATAATCAATGTCTTCAATATCTTCGCGAAGCATGTGTGGGGCTCCAATCGTGCTTGCTTTCTGCTGATTGGCTTTTCTCATCCTACTTCGTCCATTTTATTATTGATGGTAATCTATCGGGTTAGGGTAGGTTTCCGATGGACGCATGACCTCAACCCTAAGATAACCCTTTCTTCATTTCCGCATATTTTCTGCCACCCATCATTCCATCCAACATGCCTAATCTTTTTCTCCCTCATTTTTTCCCTTGGTTGGAGATTTATTTCGAAATTTCTCGGTCAATCTTACGAGGGTGAAAATCCTTGTGCTTAAATAGTTCGATGATAGTCGTCTCTGTCTTTATATCTTCGTACCACTCGTGTCGTTTCTTTATTTTTTCTTAAACTCTTTCCACCAATGAGTAAGCTAATCATATTCTTATAGCGAGCATTATCGCTACGTATAATGAACGAAATAATTGGATAGCGAGACAGCCATTTCTGTTACAGTTTTCTTAGCAAATATCTGTGGATTTTAGTCGCATTGACACCTATTGGCAGGAGACAAAAACAGGAAGGTAGAAGTTCCAATGGTCCTGTAGAAGTATGGATTTAGTTTGCTCAAAGGAAAACGGAGGGTAGAACGGGAATAGACGAAAATATCCAAAAACTTGGACCGAAAAAATCCTGATCGGAAACAAATGTTAATGTAAGGTCACTACGTGTGTGGAGTAGTCAAAATATTTCAAATGATGCTCATGATGGTAAACTATTTAATTTCTTAATTTTTTCGACGCTATGAGTATTTTGAATGATTGTTTTTTTCAATTGATGCAGACATTCGACTAAGCATGAATATTCACGGCACGGATTTTCACAATCCTCTTTTATTTCTAGTTTAACGTGAATTTGCCTTTTTGTTGGAATAATATTCGGACGGAATGTGCGAGTTGTCTCCAAAGCTTCAGGTGCTTGTGTTTAATTCAGAAGTTGTAATCCTCACGAAATGGCTGTTTATGCTGCAGAAAATGCTTTTTGGGTCTTTGATTGCATCAGGTATGCAACAATTGCGCATAAAGCGTGAGTTGAGTTAATGGTATAAACTGTGTGATAAGTTTTTTAAAGGATCGTTCGTTCACTTCGTGCTAGCGCCCTTGATGTTTAGCTGCATGAAGTACATTCATAGACGGAATAATATTCATGTTTGGTCCTGTCCTCTTGTGGGAATGTGCTACAAAGTGCCTCGCCACATCCTCTCTTCTCGTCTCCTCGCTCTTTGCTGTGTATGATTTATTTCGTTACATTCCTCAGTACACGTGATCTCCAGCCCTATAAGACACCCCACTGGCATACTTCCTTTTACTCTCTTATTCCTTTTAATATTGCTCCCTTTTACCGCGATTTCCCTTGACTCTCACGCCTCGTCGGAGCTAAATATCGCACTCTGAATCGCAAAAGTAGGTGAAACGCTTGAATTACATTCCGTAAATATTCAGCTAGTCGCTGACGAAGATATTAAAGGTTTTCTTATTTCTTTCAATTCTCTCTCAACGTGGGTTGTTTCACCGCCTTTCTTCCACCTGCCTGGACGACGCCACCATCGCCATCCTGCGAATTCCATGCCCGCGAGGAATTATATTAGCGCCAGCGTCTGCTTCCGCTTTGCGTTGGAGGAAAAAAAATCCAATTTGCGAGGAGGAAGGCTGTGACGGAAGTGAAAACGTGGTGGCACTCCTTTCTTGCCTTTCCTAGCGACAGGAAGAACGTCCGCATTTTCGTGTGGATGCCGGCGGCAACCGTGGAGGGTCGGGGACAAAGGGGGATCGTGGTTGTGGAGTGGAGGAGGAGGAGCAGGTGGTGCAGATGTGAGGAGGACGGAATTCCCGGTGCCTCCTCCCTCGGCGTCCGAAGGGCAGCAAGAAAAGTGTCAGCAAGACTCGTTAATTCATTAAAAATTCAATTAAAAAAATTCCATGGACTCCGCGCGGCGAAAAAAAACGCTAATGCTGTCTCGTTCTCGCGCGTTCGAGCCGGATAATGGGGACCCAAAGCTATTGTCATTTGTCCGTGACTACCATTCTGTTGGGATAAACATCGTGCTCCCGCAAAGGTTTTGAGTGAACCCGAAAGTGATAAAATTGAAGATCGTGGTGCACCGTTGGTTTTTACTGCAAATTGCTTTCCCAAGCACAGAGGCCATCTTTCACCATCCAAAGGAGATTTATTATTTTTTTTACCGCTTCAATTCGTATGCATGCATAGGGACGTGTAGTCACGTTGAAATGCATTCGCCGGCATAATCGTCGCTAAATTTTAATGGAATGTGCGTGTTTTGGCAAAAATTATCAAAACTCGTTAAGCTGGAAGATAAGAAGGAAAATAATTGAATGCACTTTATCAAAGGAAGTAATCATGTAATTACTATGATCACCATACTAGTAATAGTCATGGAAATAAAACAAATATTAAAATATGTTAAAGAATAAGTGCCATATTTAAAAAAATGTATTTGACAATTTAGCCTGGAAGCATGACGTCAGGCCTAAACTAAACTGGCTTCAGGCGTCTGGCGTAAATTAAACTGTGCTACGCGATTTTTGTGTCAGTGTAATGAGTGTGTGTGCCGTGTTCCTTTAATCTAAAGAATACGTAAAATCACCAGATATTGTTTAAAATATTGCTTTTTTTTGAGCACGGTATCACATTTTTAAAATTAAAACATTTTTGCAAAACTAAGGATAAATTTGAGTTTGGATGTGATTTAATAAACGGGTAAAAATATGTGTGGCTTTTGGGAATTATCTCTACCTCCCCCTGAGCTAAAAAAATGCGTGGTTCCATAAGTTTTTCAAATGGGGAAAAATATTTTTTGTATCACCACTTTTGTTTTTTTTAATTGAAGTTTTTTGGTTTGTTTATATTACTCATTAATTTAATTTAAAGCATGAAGGATTTAAACATATACGTCACCGTCTGCGTCTGAAAATGTGCTTTAAACGTCAAAGAGCATATTTAAGGTTTTAAGTCACCTAAGTTACGTCAAACAGTTATAAAGTTTGTTAATTCTAAATTGTAATTAATTTGGACTGAAATTAAATTAAAGAAGGAGTAAATAAGTTGAGGGTAACAGTGTTAAACGGGTGCTACTATTAGGGCCCAGAATATTCTAATGTCACCCTTTCGTATAAAGTTGATCTCGTAAAGCAATTTATCAAAGCGTGAGGCACAGAGTCCGCGGCATTCAAGTTTCTCCTAGGATCTTTCCCAAAGTTGTCGGAAGTTGGTCAAAGCTGATGTCATTGTAGAACCTCAAATAAGAAAGATCCAGAAGCAGGTGGATTTTCATGAGCTTTTCACACCCAAAGGGAGAGCAACCTGGAGATGTTTTGTAGCAGTAGGATTAGGTTTCCTCTGGAACCATAATGTGGAAAAATACGAGCATTTTGTCGAAGGAACTGGAAAATAATTATGTATTGTGGAATGCCGTGGATGCCGAATGTCGCTCAAGGTCAATATGCTCGAGTCTCATTTGGATATCTTCAAAGAAAACATGGAAACTTACTCCGAAAAGCAATGTGAGCGGATTCATCAGGGCATTAAAATATTTTGTACGTCGCCACAAAGGTCAATATGATAAAAAAGAAAGGGAGAATAAATTTGAAGTCTTATTCGAGAAAGCAATGTAGATAGGTCACAAGAGAAAATCGTGAAAAATATACCACTTCTGAATCGTGTTAGACCATTTGATTATTTTGAAGTTACCCTACATTCATCAGTGTATAATGAAAGTAAAAATACATGTTCGTTGGATGTAAATATTTTGCTACTCTCGGGCTTACTCGGGACTTACTTACGGGACTCTACTCTTAAAAAGCATCACAATCGTCTTTAGTTCGTTTTCCAGGGCGAAAAAATTCTTAACCTGTCCTTAGTCCTACCGTATCCCAAAGGCCTCGAGAGATAGTATGGAAGGACGAAACAAGTGCCTCCCGACAATGGCAGAGCGCAGCAGCGCAGTTGACGAGGCCTTTTCCACGTCGCAGGGCTCTCGCGCCGTTTCCGAATTAAGATTAGCAAACTTACCACCTCTGTGGTGAGACTTGTTTCTATTCTGGTCTAGTCAGTCTGTTCCAAGGGAACAACCAAGACACCGGCAGTTCCTTGATTGTTAAGCAGTGAACTAAAAAAATGGGGGGGATAAAATATGAGGCTGCCAGTGCAATGGCGATTGGTAATATATCTAAAAATTAGAATAGACGAGAATTAGAACTCTGTGCTAAGTAGGTAAGTAGGTAGAATTTAAACAATATTAAATTTGACGCTTCAGTTCCTGGTGATTACTTAAAAGCTCATTAATGTGTAGTCTTACCCATGAATTTATGTTATAAATATGTACGTAAGTACGTACATTACCTTTCACTTCGTTTCCTCTCGGGATATTCACCGTCAAGAAAGTAGGTAGGGTTTTATGTTACGATTCACGATTTTCTTCCCTGGTGCTCTGTATTTGCATACTTCTTTCGCAGCTGTCACATCCATACATTGTTTCACGAATCCTTTACTGATCCTGAGACTTTTGATGCTCCTCGTCTTGAGAGTATTTCCACCACGTTTGACTATGACTCTCTCGGACTAACTCTTCTTCTCAAAGTATTTTTTCTTCTCACGTGAATCTGCTTCTTATTTCGACTCTCAACATTTTTCTTGACGTAACCAAACCAGCATATCTCACTTCCTTCTCACTTGTCAATTGCCAGTGTATCCAATCCTTCTTGCATAGCCCGCTCATACCTCAATCTATCTCTCTTATTTTTATTGCAAACATCCCTCAAGTATCCCATACCTACCGTATGTGTTCGACATTTATGCCTCTCCTGATCGATCCAGGTTTTGCACAATGATGTGGGGAGGAGGACATTTTTATACACCGTGATTTTTGCTTCCTCTGACAAACAATAATCATTAAATGTACTTCACCTGTTACCACCAATCCCTCTGACGGCATTCGTGCGTTAAATAAATCTTCATCTATTATTAAATCTTCGTATTTATTGTCTATCGTTTGAGACATTCTGCGAAGATATACTAAATCATTCACTAGTTCCGTTATGTATCACCGTTTGCATTCACTGTGCAATCATTCTTCCCATTATCATTATTACGCACGCCTCTCTTAGTTTTAGATACATTCACCCTCAATTCTATTCTCTTTTTTGCTTTTTTAAAACATTCTTGGGCTCCGTTTAGGTCTGTTGGGCTCTCAGCCATCAATACTTACAGCATCATCAGCGTGTAGGAGAACGGGCACATTTACATCTCCAATCATTATACCTTCCTTATCCATTCGTTCATTCTTCACACATCTATCTATAAAATTATTGGAGTCATGATGTCATTCTGCATTCTTGTTTTATAAAATGCTTTATTCAAAACCAATAACTTAAGCCCCTATTCACTCTTACGCTTGCTATGCTATTTTCATGTATTGTTTTCATAGCATTCATTAAACTAATGCACTCCATATTCTCCCAAAACCATCCACAACTTTACAAAATTTACCGTTTCATATGCCTTTTCCAAATCAACAAGTACACAATGTACTTTCTTTCCCACGTTCACCCATTTACCCAGCAGGTAGGTACTTTTTAAACTGCGAGCAGATGACTCGTACATCCCCTACCAGAGATAAAACCTGTTCGGGTATGGGCGACTCTGAGAAACATACACGACAGATATTTATGATAACCATGAATGATTAATAAAAAGTTAACACCGGGGCAAGGATATCCATAACTCAAGAGTCACGGAAGTGAGACGTGGAACATCATTTCTTTCGCAGTGTACATGTATGTTTACGTTTGATGAGTTTTAGGATGTTGTGATGAATTAAAACCTGATTGAATAGTTTGCTTCTGCAGATAAAAGAATTAAATGACGGTAGTAATGTTTTGCTAAAAATATGCATAATTTTAGATTTGAAAAATAAATATCTAACTAAAGTTAACCGAGATATGTTGCCAGCGTTATTCGTTTGAAGGAGTGCCAAAACATGCCGTGAAATACTCTCAGGTAGGTAGCACAAAATAAAATATATTAGATTACCATTATTATCAATACTTTTTATACAATAGCTACCAAAACCTCAGCATGATCATCATCATTAGTCACCAATCCGAGGATTCATCTTTCCAAGATTATGCGTTTCATTAAAAAAATTAAGCATCCTTAATACTTATCCTTTGTTTTTTTAGCAGCCACCCGCCAAGTCACGGGCTCCTTCGTAGGATTTAGTTAAATTTCAAGGCCATCCTATCCTAGTGAGTGCATGGATGCACTTCATACTATTAATTAATCCTAACTAATTAATACTAATATGTCCATGGACACACTTCATACTATTAATTCATACAATGAAGGCAATATACAAATGAAACAGATTAATAATAATAACATGGAGGGAGGGGACGCCTAAATCCTCCAAGTATCGCTGCTTATTGTCCGCGACTGCTTATTCGTCAATGTCCCGCAAGGGCTGGTGACAGGGAGTTTTAGGGCACTATACTTGATTGAAAGGAAGGTAAAGTGATATGTAAAGGGGGAGGAGTGAGTGTACACACTTATTAGCGTCCTTCTCTTCCTGTGCTGTGGCTGCGGCTCGTATGAGTGAAAACCGAATTTATTAAATCTATCGGTTTGACAGGCTATTTTTCAAATTTCATCATCATTTCCCGACTTTCCGATGTAATGTGGAGGTTTGGTTACTTCCTCATTGTCGCTAGTAAAATCACGCGAGTGCTACAGTTTTCAAAGGTAAATCTATCGTTGAGTCTATAATTATTTATTGATTACCATCCCAAATGACGAAATGATAGCGTGACATTCTAAGTCGTCTCATTTTAGTTTTTTGTAAGAACCTGGCTGCTTGGATTGGGTGGGTATGACCACTTGATTTGCCCATCGGCCCATTCCTACCCATCGGCCCATTCCTGCCCGCGGTTTTTTTTGTAACCTTTGACGCCTGTGAATGAATAAAAAAACGTTACTGCCGCTGTATTTTCCGCATTTTATTCGAAGAATCTAGGGTCTTTTATGTTTCACTTACGTCTTTCAGGGTCTTATTTGTAGTTCTTCGATTCACTTTTCTCCAACAGGTGTCGTTAAGTCTGCCAGCGCGTCTCAATATGCTCTTAATAATTTTATTCCTACTCCTTTCCAGATTTTCAATCAGGTTTCTTTCTTTTTCTACCCTTCTGTAATTTCTAACGCTCCCTATCATTTCTTCTTTCATACTTTTCTGCTGTTGTTATTGTCCATTCCACGTTATCATAAAAAAATAATGCTCTAATAATAAAATGTATGTTTTAATGAACTGTTTCCAAAAATTCAGGCTAATGTTTTGAATCCTTTTCTTCTGGCACAATGCACTCATTTCCTGGTCTATTGTACTAAATTCCCTCCTAGGTATTCGTAGTATTGTGAGGATAAATACAGGGTTTTCTGGAATTTTCTACTCCATCAAGCTTTCATTTTCTTGGCGTGTCGGGGTTACTGTGGTGGCTCTGACCTGACGATACCGAAACATCGTAAAGAGAACGAACACAACCCAAATTAACATCCCGGAATATCCTATATTTCGCATCATATCAATTATTTTCTTCTTTCATCGTTCCTGGTTCTGCTTTCCAAATAAACACTATTTTATCTCCTCTAGCTTTTGATCCACCTGTAAAATATTCACGCTGGCTTCTGCTCTTCTGCCACACAGCATAATCCTCGTCTTAATCGTGGTATCTATTTATCACCTTTTATCAACTTTGCAGGTGTCTTCTTCAGATCTCCCTTTATCATTTGGGTGCGTGGCAGGGGTTGAGTTCAAACTAGGCATGCACTAAAGGAATGTCATTACTCAAAGGGGCCATGCGCCGCATAAAGGTACACATGCAATAAATAATAATACGCAATACCTTAAATGCCATTTGCAGGCACTACACATAAAGGGCTACGTGAAACTTCGTTTTATGCTACAAATAAGAATATATGCAGAACCAGTACTTCATACAATTAATTCATACAATAAAGGCAATATGCACATGAAACATTAATAATATCATGCAACCAAATACACAGTTCCCATGCGACTATATTTCCTCTTATCACCCTACCTCTCCTGTCATCCCTATACGCTTTAAGCATGATTATTAGGGTTCCTAATTTTTTTCTTATTGCGGTCCCAAATTTTTGAGAGAAGAAGGAGTTTTTATGTCTATAGGTGGTAGAGTCTATTTCCCTTATTTTATTCAGGTGGTCTAATCTGCCAATGAAGTGTGGTGCATTAATTCTTTCCTCAACGTAACAAGTAAACTCGACTATCTTGTACCTTCGTAAAAATCAAATCATTGTAGGTTCTCTCCTATCTTGTAGTGGCTGCCATCCTAGTTTCTATTACAATCCCGTTACTATTACTATTTTCTCTTTACAATTTTGTAAAAACCTGGTGGATCTTTGAACTTTATCTAATTTCTTAATTAATTCTGTTTCCGATGAATCTCAAATACTCGATGCATATTCTAAGTGTGGCCTAACTAATGCGGTTTCGTATCTCTCTCTTTTTTTTCATTGAACTTACCTATAATCCGTCTAATGAACCCTAGTTTCTTCATGGCGGCCCCGCATATTATGTTAACTTGTGTTCCTCACGATAGGTTTGGTGTGTGTCCCCTGAGTTTTTAATTTCTTCCGTTCTACTCAGTTCAATTCACTTGATTTCATACATAAATTCGCCTGTACATTTCCTTTTACCCCAAAAGCCAGTCGCTGCACTTTTCTTAGAATTTAAATCTATTCTCCATTATTTACACTAATCTGAGATATTGTGTTAGTCATAAGAGAGTCGCTCGCTATCGCTTGAATTTTTTATAAATCTATAAATCTTCGGCAAATAATCTGATGTTTCTGTGTGTGTAGAAACCTGTGTCGTTAATGTATATAAGGAAAAGCTGAGGGGCGATTACACTTCCTTGTGGGGTACTGGTGGGATGTCTACCTCTCTAGAGCTCGTTCCAATAATAACTACCTTCTATTTTTTTTAAAGACATGGATTCCCAATTCCAAAAATTTACTTTCTCAGGAATATTGTGCGTTTTAAGTTTTTATATAAGTTTCTTGTGCGGGTCTTTGCCTTCTTAAAAGCTAAAAATATTGCATCTACCTGTTAGTTCCTTTCCCCTGATTTAAGTATGCCTTGCACAAAAAAGACGTAGTTGTTTTTCGCATGATCTGTTTTTTCTGAATCCGTGTTGATATCAGCTTAATATGCTCATACTGTCTATAAATGTGATGACCTTGCTAACAATGCTCTTAGATTTTACAGGTAAAATCCATGTTTATCATAATGGTATGCAATTACTGGGGTCGTTTCTATTACCGCCTTTATAGATGGGGGGGATGTTGGCCAACTTTCAATCGCGCGGTACCAACCTTCTGACTCTGATTTATTGAACACGATTCCTAAATAGGTCGATGTGTCATCGCCGAGCTCCTTTAGTATTCCATTGGGTATCTCTTCCGGACCGGGGGCTTTATTTGATTTAGTTTCGGAGCTGCTATTCTATCCCTTTCCGTGATATTGTTATGTCGGACATTTGTTCGTGATATGGTTGTGAGGTATAGCATGGTGCGTTTATGTTGTTAGGGTAGACATTTTGGAAATTTATTTGGTACGTTCGCCTTACATGAGCTGTCAGTTTATGTTTTCGCTGTTTTCCCTTAAAAGATTCTACCGTTTTCCGTTTCCCATGTGTTTCTCTAACGTATGACCGAATTTTATTTAGGGGTTTCCTCTAAATGGGATGGAAATCTTGATCCTTTTCCATTTTCTTATCAAAGTGTATCGTAAGGGCCAATATAGCTTCCTATATCGAAGCCCCCACTTTCTGTTGACTCAAATAGGTTTTGATCTGCTTCCATTCTATCATTCTGTAGATGTTTCTTCCAGCATGCAGACGTATTTCCAATGAGCTTCGAAAAGATAGATACTTATCTATGTGCACCTCAAATTATGGAATTGTTTGTGGCGTCATAAAATTGATTAGTTCACGTTGGTTATAGTATTTCGAGAAATTTGTGCTGTTTGCGATACTAATGGGGAGAATGAAAAAATTCGAGTGATCGGGAAAACATAAATTTTGGATGAAATATAAGATGCTCAAATTGTTCTGTTTTGTCGCAATATTCGTCACACAAGTGTGTTTAGGTGAGCCAAATTCTTCTCCGTTCTCAAGACGGAGGAGGGAAACCTGCCGACACAAAATTAAGAAAGAGATGAAAGACGGGGGGGGGGGGGGGGGGGGGGGGGGAAAAAGG
>LYUA01000354.1:137259-153658 GCA_002093875.1 Calopteryx splendens
ATATATATATATATATATATATATATATATATATATATATAGAATAATATAGGTTATAGAAATATCATATTCACCAAGTCCATTAGCTTGTAAGCCTTGCGAAAAAGTAGGTGTTTATGTTTGCCTTAAACGAGTTAGTAATTGGTTACGACACTAAAGAAGGTGGTGGTATAAAACTTTAGGGGAATCAAATCGTGAAGAATAAGACTTAAGCGCTTCCACCCCATACAGCACATTCCTTCCTGTTCTGAGAAAAATCAAATAGTTTCAAAAATATAATGTGGAATGCACGAATACAGATATCGGTGCGCGACAGATAGGGAGAAAAGAAAACTTTGATGAGAGAATTAAAAAAATTCTTATCTATCCACTTCGGAGTCGTTTTTTTTTCAACGGGTGACCTGACTCCTCATGTTCTTCCTACAACAGCATCCCCCTGCCTCCTCATTGTCCACGTCCACCCAGACTATTCCTTTCCCCTCCATCCAACTGCGGCCCTCCCCCCCTCTAAACTGGCACCACCTTCTAGCAATTCGGAATCCCCTCACGTCCACGTGCTCAAGTGTACCCGGAATATAAGTTTCGCACTTTTTTTCAGATTGCTTCCCTTCCTTTGGGGCGGGAGATCGTTTTCCGACGAGACGCGGGGCGTTTCATGAGCGCGACGGACGGTTCGGAGTGGAGGAGGACGCAATGCTCGCCAAAGGGTCGGCTTATGACGGTCCGGGAAGGGTGGGAACTGGGGTTGGGGGTAGAGGAGAAGCCGGCCGGACATTGGGATCCAATTAGGGACGTCCCCTGGCTCTCCATTTCAACCCATTTCTGATGGGCTACCACTCGAGACCTTTAAAATGCTCGTAATTGCTGAAAACATCTGTTACGAAACTTTGGCGGTGATAGGCAATTCCGCCACCGTTGGGGTTCCCTGGAGAACTAATCCCCTGGGATTCCTATAAAGGTGTCATTTGCACTACTTTCTGCCCGGTGCATTTCCGCTCGGCTGTTATGCCGTGTTTCCAATTTTCAAGGGGTGGTCCCAGCCTCAACTGTCAACTTATTAGTTAACGAATTATGTGAATTTCGACGATTTATTGGGCTTCATGTAAAAGCAAGTATTAGTATCTTCAGTTCATATTAGTTTAATCTTAGGGTTACTTACGCTTTAAGGGATTCTACGATTTTAAACCTTATTTCAAAGGGGAAATAAATCGATCGATCGATGTGTTCATACATTTGAATTTGAATACAATCATTAATGGATGATAACCGTATTAAGGTTTTTCTCGTTCAGTTCGCAAGACTCTAAGTGAACTTTAACTGCCTAAAAACATAATTTAGTCGGTTTGACCCCAAAAGTTTGCCTTCAAATTGAAAAAATATCTCTTCTACCCCAAGCAGATTCTTTCCGATAGCTCTAATTGCTGCCCCTCAGTGCCAACCCCTTCCCTCCCCGATGTAATCTCGGAGTTAACTCAAAACTTTAGGAAAAATGCTTGCCGGAGCAAAACGTGGGGGGCGACCGTCATGCATACGAAGATAAATCGCAAAGGAGAACTCGAGTCCTTTCGAAACCTTTTCCCCCCTACGTGTTCGGGCCCCGATACCTTAAGTTGGGCTCGGCTCTAATGTGGAATCCTCCGCCTTATCACTGATATTAATAACTCTCCCTCCCATCCCCTATCCGCCCTTCCCGCCACCCTCTCCTCTTATTTTCCCCCCGCCGTCCTCTCCCCATCTCTCCCTCCAGACTTCCAATTAGATCTCCCGGTCCATCGACTGCTTTCCTCTCCCATTCTTCACACCCATACCTCCATACCCAGCATCCCACGATTTTCAACTTCCAGGACCTCCCTCCTCACACCCTTCTCCCTCACCAACACTCCCCCATCCGTACCTTGTCTCGCAATCTGTACAAATCCCATCTCCGATTAAACTCCCTCCAGCCCCTCTACCATCCACGCCTCAGGCTCAGCTCTCTTTCCTTTCTCTCTCTCTCTCCCTCTTTCTCTCTCAATACCAATATCGGGAAGCTCTCGTCTTCCAGCTGTCCCGCCCTCCTCATAAGGAAAGGAAACCCTCGTCCCCGTTGTTTTTAATCGATGCCGTTCGGTTCGGATGGGATTCTGGTTTCCGAAGGATGATTTATTCCTGCCGTGGACCCTTTTCTCTCTCTCTCATCCCGCAATCCCTTTCTCATTCTTTTCGACCTCTCCTCCGTTCCTGTCGATGGGTCGCTAGTAGAGTTTTCCCTCGCTCGTCGTTTTCATCAAGTCCCTTTGTCTCAACGTCATCGACGCGATGCCATCTATTGGACGGCTGGAAATCCTGTCTTTAAAAGTAATCGCTGAGGGGAAGCGGATGTAACATTGAGGAAAGCGAATTTTTTTTGTTCATGCTCAGTCGTCCGCGTTTGGATTTTCTTGATGGCTTGTAGCTTCCGCTTATGCTATTTAGATATTATGTTTGGAGATTTCTGCTTCCCTTTTAAATTAAAGGAAATCCTCCAGGATCAATAATTGGCCTCCTGCGTGAGGCCGCATTGTATTTTGGTTTAGCGTTTCAATGAGCCAGTGAATTGCTCATTTTTTCATTTTGATATTAAATCTAACGATCCTATTGCACATGTGCATGTAAAATTAACCCGAAAACCGCAACAGGAGGAAATAGTGGGGGGTATTAAACACCAGGCATTAAGGAAAATAACCACCAGTCATTTGATCTATAAATTAAGAAGGCGATTAATTTTTATTGACATTTTTTTGTAATTTTTGGAATAACCACGCCATGCTTTTATCATTTCATTATTGAATCTGACGCTTTTCCATTTAAAAAAATCAGTAATGAAATATTTCTACGTTGAGTCCTAAATGTTTGAGCCGTAGTTAAGAGAGACCCAATTAATGCGATTTAGGTCCAAGGTCCGATTTAGGGAGAAATGGTAATCTTTGATATACACAAATAAATAGCAATTAGTTACTTATAATAAATTCTATAAATGTTCCAGTCAAGAAGGGATGCAGTAGGCATGTGGTTTGTTGAACTTTGGCTAAATTTGCTATATTTTTCACTGGAAATATTATTATTAAAAAATATTATCTGTAGAAGTAAGTAAATTTAAGTTTATGTAAAGATAATGAATAAATGGGTGGAAATTACTTATCGTTTCAAATCTTTATTCAATGACATGGTATACTTACCTTTCATAAATCCGATCAAGAAGAAATTTACGGGCTAATGCAACACGATTAGGAGGTTTGAGAGCACACGAAATTTAAAATAATAAAAGAAACAGTTGAAACAAGTTAACAATTAACAAAGTGTCTTCCTTTGCCCCCAAATTATGTTTAAGATGTGTCGTTCTTACGAAGAGCAAACGAAGGATTTGACCTCCTTCCTCCATTTCCCTCTTTCCATCTACGCCCCTGCTCTCCTGAAATAGGTACGTGGTCCCCTCGTCCCTTACCACTGCTCAGCAGTTCTAGATATTCTTCTCCTCTGAGGCCCCTTTGCGATTCTGGTCGCTCCATCTTTCCCTGGGACACACAAAAGTTTGTTGTTCAGAAAGTTCGCTGTCATACGACACCACTGTGCGTCGTAACCTCTGACTCACCTGCACAAGTGACTTCCTCCACACCCCTCACGACAACTCTTTTTATCATCATAGGTCGCTTGTGCTCTTGGGGAAAGCTGAAGGGATCAAGGAAGCAGTCCAGCATATCCTGATATATATATATATACTAACTTCTGCGAAGCCGATCCTAGCTGAAACGACTGCCCAGCTGTCGGTCAACTTTTTCTGGATGGCTTTCAATTATACGATAACCGTGTTGCTACACATTTTAACAATTAACCTTTAATAATTTTATCTAAAATGACAATGCTTAGTATTCAAGTTAATCCACATATATAGTGGGAAATGAGAAACAGTGATATTGTTATTTAATCAATGTGAGAATAATTCCCAATGAGTGCAAATATATTCCCTATTGTTTTCTAGTGCATTTATATATCCAAACTAACTATTATTCAGACTTCTTTCCTTCAGAAAACTATTGGGCCTGTGATATACGAGACTCCTTTGTAAATGATGATTGACAAAGTTCGTGGGTGATAATATTTCATTGGGAATCATCCATGATGTGTCAACACCGATTTAAAAGCCATTTCATTTACCACCTACCATCCTGAACGATGGCATGACGCGTTTGATCGTATATCGTCTGTCGACCACAGAATAAAAAGTCAGCAATTTTTTTTCCATTTAATTTCATTTCCATAAGCTCAACCGTTGACGGGAAAAATTCTATTCGGCCGGGGAAGTTCGGGGTAATATTTACAGTCCCGTTTTAATTGGGAATTTTCGCTGCAGTAGCGTGTGCGCGCGGAGGGGCGTGGAGAGTTATTTTTTTGGGCGTGATCAAGAGTATTTTAAGGGGGTGGGTGGTGTGTGAGAGAGAGAATCGGACCGAAGAGAATCCCTCTCTTCCCACCCCTAAGTACACATTGCGCGCGTCGGATCTAACGCATGAAGCACACACCGATTTGCAGATCCAGCACAAACAAGTTCGAGGGGGGGAAAAAGTACGAGAGGGAAAGAGAAGAGGAAAGGGAACAGATGGGGGAAAGAGGGCGAGAGTATGGAATGAAAGAGGGAGAGAGAGGGAGAGAGAGAGGGAGTGAAAATGGTGGTGGGGAAGAGGGGGAAGGGGGGAAAACCCTTTGACCCTTCGCATCTTGCCATCCCCCTCGAGAGCAAACCCCTTTTGGCCCGGCAGGTGGGTTCCATGGGAGGGAGGGGGGGGTGGAGGGGAAAGGAAGGACAGGTTGGGGGTGGAGAATGGAATGGTGAGTAAAACCGAGAGCCGTGGGGGAGTGTGGAGGAAGAGTTGGGGCACGATGATGAAGGGGACCGCGGGCGGCGGGGCGGAGCGGAGGGAGCGACGACGGGAGGACTCGAGAGGCGGTGAAAGAGAAACACTCTCTGGGAGGTGCGTGCTCGGAGACCTCTTTTGGAGGAGGATTCGGCCGGGGGGGCCAAGGGGATTGAAGGTGGGAGGGAGGGTGGAGTGTGTCTCTCTCTCTCTGTCGCGAGGCTCACCTTAAAGACGAAGAAAAGGGTGGGTGGCCCGGGGGTGAGTGGGTCGGAAGGGCCTTTGAACGGGAAGAGAAGGAACACGAAGGGCTCGGGCAAAGAGACGGACCGAGAAAGGGGTGGAAAAGAAAGGATTGGGTGTAAGCAGCAGCTAATTAGTTCGGCTAATTTGAGTGAACTCCCAAGAACTCATTTTGACTCAGTCCATTGGCGTTTCTTGACAATATGTGTCTGTGCTCGGATCTGTTTGCAGGGTTGCTTTTCTTCCCAGCTCCTATTTCCTCTAATCCCACCCCAGCTATTCAAAGTTTTGAAAAATCAAAAAAGTTTGTAGGCATCTGACAAAAGTAATCGTTTAGTATATAATTGAGGAAATTGAGAGAAAGATTAATTTTTCTGGTTCGGTGTCGAAGATATCGTGTGAATTTAAAAAAAATCTTTGCTTAGTTGTCTATGTCTAAACATTTTTAAATGGCCAAACACGATTTTCGAATTGTTTGCCAAGAGTTGAAAATTAAATGACCAGAGGGCATTAAACATTACTAATACATCGAATTTAATTTAGATAAGAAATTTGAAGCTTTTCTCTTCGTCTTTTCTTAAATTTTTACTGATTTTTCATTAGAATAATTCGTAGAGTGCTAAATATTTTATCTCATTGATAGCTTTTTGAAACGAAGGTTTTTTATGTTACACTAATGAAATTTGTGGAACTACATTTTGACGTTGAATTACATTCGGCACGTTCAGGGGTTAATATTATTATATTCAAAGCCTTTTTCATTGGAAATTACGAGGTTGAGCAGGAGAAATGTATATAATGTTAAAATACTAATATGTATTCAACTTTTAAGAATCACATCGCTTCCACAATTTTACTTTCATAGTTATTCTATCCACTTTTTTTGTATTATGCGACTCTTTTTCACACCTTCAAGTTTTCTTGTGGAACATTCTACAGGTCCCGCTAAGGGTGATATATTTTATGGATTCTTGTCCTCTCTCAGTGAAAGCGAGCATTAATTTTGCTTTCACTGTTTTAATAATAAAATATACTTACGTTTCACTGTAGATAAACGGTTGATCGTGGCGTGGGCTGTCTCTCACGGCTTAAAAAGAAACATCAATGTTCGCAAGCGGATTCGATATTAGCCATTTTTTTCCTTAATCACGAACAAATTCCGTAAGTTGTGAAAAAAAATAAATAAATTTTTTTATTTGGTGCAATATGGAACGTAACAATTGGAGTTTCTTATGTAATAACCCGAAAATCTTCGTTTTCCTTCGTCCTCATAACTTCTCCTTATCTCCTCATTCCACCCGCGACTCATTATCATGGGATACTTTCCCTTCTCGGGGCATAAATTCATGCGAGGCTAGGGGCTCACATTTTCACGGGAATACTGCGGTAGACTTGGAAAGTAAGTAAGTACCTCTAAAACGGTGACCACCTGTCATGAACGAGAAATTTATTCTGTAGATAAATAGAAGACAGATACCGTCCAAACCAACGAAGTCTTGGGGATAGCAATAACCGCTCGAGTCATTATATCTATTGTTCTTCAGTTATACTAACGTCCCCTTTTCCTGGTTTCATAATTTTCTGCACAAAGTCTCTCTCCAATTGATTAATAATAAAGGTTATCTAACCTACTCGGAGAAGAATGCTAATTTATTTAACATTCTGTTCGACAAAACGAAGGATGATCAATAGAATATTTTAGCAAAAGCAATTAATAAGGAAACATTTTTAGGTATTTCGTTAACCTATAATTAGAGAAATTATTAGCAAGAGGTTTTGTGAGAATTTCAGACGTCAACTCTGTTCAATGAGATTGTTATTTTAACATGTATTGACACATTTATTGGAGGAAGCAGAATAATAAAAATAAAATAAATACCTGGCGCAACAGAGCAAAATATTGATGGTTGGTCACTGTTATTGTCATACTACCATATGAAAGATATTTCTAGACAAGTCTGTATATATTATTGAGGTATTAATTTTTTCGTGCAAAAACAGGTAATTAAATATGGAACCGTTTCTTTGAAATTGCATCACGCAAATATTTATGGACCAATTTCGGCCCATTTAAATGTCTGAGGAACAGGAAACGACTTAGAGGAAAATTATTTTAATATCACGTTCCCGGAAGAGGGCTTATCCATATCCATTTGCTTTCTAGGAGAAGCTAGGATTGCTGCGAGTCCGCCCCCAAGGGTATCTCCCCGATGTGCCTCTCCCGCTTCCATATCCCTTCCTCCTTCCCGCTTCCACGCCACCCTCTCTGCCCGAGACCTCCACGGCGATCCCCAGGTCCGTGCACAACCGCTCTCCCTGCGCGGAGGCGCTGGTGTCTCGGAGGTGGCAGAGGATTTGTCTCGCTCCCGATTCACCTTTCATCTCTACCCCCCCCCTCCCCCTTAAGAGATCGGGATCCTTTCCCAAAGGGGATCGATCAAAAACCTCAATATTCCCGGAAACCCGGATAATGCGCTTTTAAATCCTTGCGGCTTGCCGTTCTTCCTCGATGACGGCGTTGGGGTTCCGGGGTGTGGCTGCGCGCGTGATCCTATTGTGTCAGCGGAGGGGTGGAGCGGGGGATTCCCGGCGTGCAAGTCATGGGGAAAGGGAAACAAGGGCGCTCGGTGGAGAGGGGTGTGGGAGGGGACGAGGGGGGTGGTGGGCCGGAGATTGCGGGGGCGTGGGAACGAGGAGGGAAATGCTAGAAGAATGCTTGTGAACGGGGGTGGGGGAGAGACTTTTCAAAAAGCAAACATGATGCCTTGGAAGGGAGGAAAAAAAGAGTGGGAGAGATGATTGAGGGCCACACTAATTGCCCCGAGGGAACTGCGTCGGAAAGCTATATGAAAACCATTACAGTTCTCATTCGGGGGATATTAAATATTAGCGATTTGTTTACTGAATTCGAAAGCCAGTGAACTCATTTTAAATGTTTCTTGTAAATAATATTTGATGCGACGACTCGATTCTGTCGAAAGATTTTCTCCTTGAATTTATTCACTTCCAGTTCCTCTATGATTAACTAAATAAAGAACGTTCCTACGGCTGTTCAGACAAAAAAGGAATTTTCATTTTCATTTCCCGACCGTAGGAACGATCTACATTTCGCCTTCAACGCCTTTGAGTCATCATTTCCACCGCCTTAAGAATTTTCCTTTTTTTATCCGTTAAATGCAAGTATATGATTTATAGTATTTTATTGTGTAAGAGGATTCAAGTTTCCAGATGGAGAATAAGGATGAATGCTATGCTTACAACAAAATTATTTTTTAATCGGAGTTCGGATTAAGGTTGTTGAACTTGAGAACTTTTAAATGTTTGGCAGAGACGGGAGGTTTGGAGGGAACCGCTCCCATCCCTATCCACCAGGCGCCTAGAATTTCTTACTCAAGGTTCCAACTTTCCGCTGCCTTCCCTTTTCTCCCTCCCTCCGTCCCCTATCTTGCGCTCTCTTTCTCCCAATCTCTCCATTTTGATGTCTTTCTCTCCGCATCCCTCCTCCTCCGCCCCAATTCTCCTCAGATCAGCTCCGCACGGCCCGATCCCTCCTAATCTCTCGCTCCCGATTCACCAAATACGGGGGTGCCCTGCTTGATATCCTATTCATGAGACTGTCACGTGACTTACCCGCCCAAGAACTCTATCCTAACTTTTTCCATTACCGCAGCACACGCAGTAAGGCGCTTGCTTGTCATGCAATATTTACCAGAAGAACTCTATCGGCCACCAGACACATATTCTTTGCCGAGAAGTAGACTTTTTATTTCATATCCACCCTTAGGAGCAGTGCGCAGTCACTCAATGGACACGTGGATTCCGGGTTCACTCACTGAGGGAGAACACAGAAGTATGGCCAACTAAGCCTCCTTAGGTTCCTGCCTATTGCCTATGGACCTCATAGCAATATGCTGGTCACTCGAAGCATGCTCGCTTGCATTTGCAAGGGCATTTTTTCCAACTATTAATTGGATTGGATTCTTTACATGAAATGATGTGTTAAAATGGCAAAGGACTTCTTTAGATCTTTTCCTTTGAAACATTGAAAGTCCAATTTCAATCATGGCGTATGGAAAGATA
Organism: Calopteryx splendens; assembly: GCA_002093875.1. Lineage (NCBI taxonomy): Eukaryota > Metazoa > Arthropoda > Insecta > Odonata > Calopterygidae > Calopteryx > Calopteryx splendens. The sequence goes on from LYUA01000354.1 coordinate 146,454, forward strand.
TTGTACCTTTAATATATGGTTCAATACTAGAAGGGAAAAGGTGATTGTAATTGGTTTCCACATTGCTACACGCCCTCGTGGCGACTTGCAGGGTAAGATGTACATGTTTCAAATATCTTCATGCAATCGATATGCATTATGAAGCCCTTATTTACTTACCGCTTTCCGTGAAGGTTCTGCATTGGAGAAGTATGATCTGTGTAAAAGTTCAGCGGATGAATTTTAAATGCTGAATGTTAAATGCATCAGAAGATGGGCAAGACGAAGTTCTTTGGCCTCAATTTCACCATTTTTTAATCTGGTTTTATGGCCATCGGCAATCAACTTTCCCACTCGCTTGATATGAGTATGCAAAAAATAGACAAGGCATTTGCCCACATGGAAGAAATTCGGCTTTAATACCAGAGGATATGACTCATTGAATCGTAATCGTATCGATATTTAAAATAATTGCTGTCATGTAATGCCTTTTAACGGTATTAATTTTTAATATGAGTAATTTAAATGAATTCTGCGTACGAATATTGAAAAGGGGATGTAGCACTTCCTTTTCATAAATGAAATTCTTTCATATGCTTAATTCAGAGAAATAAATTAATTAATAAATGACAATATGTTATTTCTTCAGCAATATTTATTTTTATCACAAAGGTGGCAAAATCCTTTCTCATGTACAAATAAAAGAGCCAGATGCACATAAAATAAAATCCGCACCACATGGAAAAACATCACTTATCTTTCATATCATTTGCAGGTTATCATCTCAAATGAGTTCACCTTACCTCCGATAATACGCACTCAAAATCATAAATTAACACTTTTTCATTGTTGCGTCTCGTAATGGCGGTGTACGTATTTAGCAATTGCATACTTATTTGTCCACATAAACGATTTATAACTGATTTACACATCCAGCATGAAAAAACGTATTTTAGAAGCACCAAAAATCAAATATATTCTATGCAAAAACTTAATGATGTATTCCTGTAAAAAAGCTTTAATTTTGAAACCTACTAGCAAACACAAAGGGATAAAAATGAATCGAGATGGATGTAAGATGAAATTCGATATATATTTAAAATTTTCACCTCTTTAACAAATATAGTTCCAGTGCAGATGGTTTCTAAGCTTTTTTGATTGCAGTAGTTCCATTGTATAAGTCTCCAAAGTCTTTTAAATGTAAAATATGTATTTATTGCTTACTTTTAATCTCTCCTCATGGGACCTATGATCACACAAAAGTTTCAAGATATGCGCATTTATAATAGCTGTTAGATAGGGGCCATAAAGTAATATTCTTATTACTTTAAGTAACGCAATGGTGGTGAAGCACCCGTGACTGCGTCCTTCATTTAACATAAACGGAATGAGTCCTAGGGGAAGTTTTTTTGGATTTAAAATTAGAGATGGATCGTGTGAGACGATCAGTGCTGCCTTTCCATAAAAATGGGAAGTGCTTCTGCACACAAATGACGGAAAGGTATAAAGTTTCGTGCCATTTCCGTAACCTATCATTGTCCTAGTTCTATAAACAAGGTTCTCGGTTCCTCAAGGGCCTAAAATTCACACACAAATTACATTAGCTTTCACGATCAGTAACAGCATATAATCTCATAATCTTGGACAAAATTTTGTGTCGGTATTTCCATGGTTACTCTTGAGAAACTAGAGATCAATTCCTTCGTCGCAACTAAGCGTACTGAACTGTGAAAATGAGATTGCGAAATTCTTCGGACAAACTATGTTCCAAAGCACACCAAAAGTGATGATTTGTGCTGTTGCAGCCCTGAAGTTACAAGAGGCATGATATCCCAGTTGGGTTCCCCGGAAATATTTTATGCCCCGAACATTATTCCCAGAGCTGCGCGAGTTCCATGAATACTATAGCAGCTTGCCGAGGGGATCTTTTTTAAGAGTAAGATCAGTGCGACACTTTGTTTTGTTACTCCGAAGAAAATGGAAAAATTTAAGGAAAGGGACGTCAACACTTCTGAGCATTCATGGATTAATCTAAATTTAATACACTTGAGCGTTTTTATTTTTTATGGTAAAAAACTGATATTGGACAAAAAAATAACCTTAAATTTTTCAATGTATATTGGAAGTGATTGAGGGGCACTGGTACTCTCGTTAATCTGTTAAAGGGGATGTTATGAGAGCCCTTCAATGAAAATTATGTGCGTTCAAGAGTAGCTCGGATTTTTCTTGTTCCGAGAATTATTGCTTTGCAGTCGCATTGATGTCTAAGGTGAAATGCAGTAATTAATGCAGTTCGTGAATGAGACTAGATAAAGTACAGAAAGGAGACACTCAGAATTTATTTTCAAATCTTGATAATCAGTTGAAAGCTCATGGAATGTTAAATATGAGCGTCTTTTACTCAATTCTTACGCATAAGAGTTTCACGAAATACTTCCCTGTCTTGTACACTCAAGGTTTCACTCCAGGCAAACTATATCATTGGAGTACACTGGGGACGTTGTCATGGTTAGAAAAATAGATAAAAATTAAAATTATGTTACTTTTATAGCCAGTTATGCACTGCTCAATATACCAATCGAAGCAATTCTGGTAGTAATTCGCCATTAGTGGTTATTTTCCATTATAACTCTTGTTTGGACCAAAACTTGACACTTCCAGCCATGCAGCCAATGGCTATATTCCAAAAAAGCAAAACTTTTCTTTAGCAATTAAGTTGCAAATTTTTTGAGAAAATAAATAGTTAAAAATGTGTCTTAACAAAAGATAATTTGTAACGAACAATATGTTTCGTATGGGGAGCCTTCATGGATGTTCATGCACATCTCAGAAATGTAAGAAGCTTATTCTGCATTTCTCACAGAACAACAGCCCAGAATAGCAATTCCACCCGTATTACCAACGAATCACTTCTTGCCAAATGGCTCGAGTGAGGAAGAACTCTGTCAACCTCTCACGAAAATATCATCACTATCGACAACAGGTCGATCTTTTTGAGCCTTCGTCACTTGACGGGACCCTCTAGCGAGGTTCTTAAGAGGAAATTTCGCGAAGCGTGTCCTTTGGGCATCAACATTACTACCGAGAGGGCTAACAGTAGCACCACGCAGGCAACACCAACAGAAGCGGCTACAAATAGGACCCACTGAGCAGCGAATGCTGCTCCGGGATCCACGTCTCCATTGGAGGCCGGAGTGCCTCCGTCACACCGCTCATCAAGTGGAAGTCCGGTGAAGTTTGTTTGGGGACAGTCGATGGATCCGTCACACAGAGCGCCCGAAGAGAGACAGGAGATTCCGTCCGGGCATTCGAAGTTGCAGTCAGGGTTGTCACGTATTTCCTCTTCCTCCCAAACGACGCCCCCTTTCTTCAGACGCCTCACGACGGACAGCTTCTTCGGGGATATCTCGCTCCATCTCAAGGCAAAGCGGAAGCTGGCTCTTGCCGACTGAGACCAGAGCTCCACGGACGCGCCTCGCCTTTCAATGCCAGCCGGCCAAGGTCGTCCCCAGTCAGGTGGAAGGATTTCCATCAGTGAGGTGGCATTCTCCCTGCAAAGAACAACCTCACCTTGGGATACGGCATTGTCGCCGAAAAATCTGATCGTTACCCTGTTTAGGCGACAATCTGGCGGGAGGAACAAATACTGAAGCTTTAGTATTGGTTGTCTCCCCGGGGTAACCTGTACCGCCCAAGAGCAGTGCAGTGGTCCCTCTTCTTCGGTGTCATCACCTTCCGTGGCGTCAAGAAACGGAGGGAATCTGATCACCCCATGATGGCCACTCTGCGATACCTCTGAGGAATCTCCACAGCCTGAATCTGCCCTCTGGAAGTGATATACACCCTCGAACCTATAAGTCGACGGATCAGCGTGCGCCGAGGAAGAGATTCGATGAAGTTGAAGACGGAGGCGCATCTCGTTCACACTGGAATAGAACACGAACGGTGCGTCGTGTGTGTCAAAATATGTGGATCCCCTAATACAACCTAAAGTCCTGGAGGAATGCTGGCGCCCACCGTCCATTACATATATCACATCGTCTGTGATAGGATAGTCTTCGCTATCACAAGAGGTGATCGCCGCGGACCTATTGTTACCAAATGTTACTTTATGAAATTCGAGTTTGACTCTTTCACCCGTCCTACCGACAAAGCGGGCGTAACAGTCCACCGATCCGTTGGAATCGGCCATCATGGAGTCATTTTCATCTCCATCGCTTTCGTTAGCGTTATTTTCTAAACCAAAGTTAGAGGTGCTAGTCCTGGTTGCCAAAAGCAACGGAAGTCTATCTGCCAAGAGAGAAAAAGGTCCCGATCCCCCATCTTCGCTTCTTACCATCATCTGACATCCACTGGAGCCTATCAGCATTTGATTTCCTATGCTTTTTTCCTCCAAGAATGCATATGAAACAGTGAATACAAACTGACGACCATCGAAGGAGCCTCCCTCACTGTGGAACACTAATCTCACTATATCACTGTGGGAAACGTAAGGTTCAGCCGGCGATATGGGGTTTCCATATAAAGGAGTATGTTTCCCCTTCTTTCCTTTGGATTTATTCGTGGAATCTCTGACCATTCCTTTTAGCCTCTTTTTAGGTGTCCTTTCACCAGTACAGTAGGATCCTACTAGATCCCCACCGTCATATAGAGTCAAACGATCCAAATCACAAGTGTTGCCTTTCGCTTGGAAGGAAGATAAATATATCCGCACTTTCTGTCCAGATCTACCCTCAAGAACATACGTACATTCCGTTCCAGGAGGATACCAATGACCGGGAGAATGGAACTCTCCTTGCAAGCCTTCTCTTACTGCAGTAAACTTCCAGAAGCAACCAGACTGTGGCATTACCTCTCCCACCCTTGGACGAGGGCCTGGCCTGACGATGCCTACCGTCAGATAGAATCCGTCATGGTCCATTGAACCGTGTGGTGACGAATGGAACTCGACGATGACTGATCGCCCTCTTGCGACAACGGAAGGGAATAAGCCTTTCCCACAGAACCTAGCAACCTCTTCCGAGGACGAAGTGCCCTCCTGCCAATCCCTGACCGCTACGTAATCACCTGGGCAGGCGTCCACGGTTACTTCCTCAGAGTGCTCTCCGCTCCATCTCCTTCGCCAGCCTCGGGGCCGTTGAAGATGCCGTAACTCCGGCGTCCCGACGTCGAATACATCAAAATATTGCCCGCCGACGGCTATTCTCCCTCCCTTTTCCGACGTCTCGTTGTATATAACCCTGTGACGACAAGTCACGTTCCTCGGGTAGAATCCCGGGTATCCCGGGGAGGTGATGTCGCAGGGTCCGCGGCAATTGAGAAACAGTCTATCGCAGTTGCCGTTGTTATGTGAGACGGGAGATCCAGGTTGCGGAAGGGCGAGTTCTTTGTGCCTTTCGACGGCCAGGCGACGGGGGAGTACCGAGATGGCGGCCTCAAAGCGGGTTTCCGGGCCGAACTCATCTGCGTGGAACTCGATGACCAGCGGGCCGAATCGGGCCGGTGACAGGAAGAAACGGCGGCGACCGGGATGATGCGTGGCCCGGGTGGTGAACGAGGAGAGGAGGTTGCCGCAGTACGTCCCCACTTGGTCGGGCGGGCGCCCTGCGTCGGCGATTCGGAGGTAGGCGGAGGGGGAGCAGGGTTCGACGGAGCCCGGTTCCAGGGAGACGGTGGGAATGTTGAAGTGCCGGAAGGCGATCTCGAACACGTCCCGCGGATCAACCGTGGGAGGCGCCAGGCGATATACGCAGTGGATCGGCTTTCCTCTGTTGGTGATGGTTAGACGTGGGCTCCCGATTATCTTCGACGTGCGGATGGTTTTGTTGCAGCCTGAGAAGAGAAAAGAAAACGTAAAAAAATTAATTTTTACCAAAAGTGAATCCATATATACGCGTTACATAAACGAAATATAGTAGCTATTTCAACTTTGCACATTTTCATTGGCTTTAAAGTAAACGAATTCAATATTATCCAAAGTATTGGTTACATTATAGAATGTGGAGTAGGCAGAAATTCCACTCATAACCGTGAAGCATATTGAAGCGTGGGAAACGGTGTTCTTTTTCTATTTTTGAAGATGAAATATTTCCACAAAATTTATCTACAAACTATTTAATTTATTATTGCATATTATGCTCTCTGTTATCCGTTAATTTATAAATTTAGCTATTTTTGGAATTTTCTGATAGGAATTTATTTTATTTTAATTTAGACATGAACAAATCATATTAGCGTTTATTATATTGAAATTTGAGCTATTTAATGGGTGCAAGAAAAAATTAGTTTTCATAATAGTTAGGCATAGTGGTTTGTGGTACGTTACTATAGATTTTATTAAATTTTTTATCATTGACTATGATACTGAACGGAGCCTTGCCATACAATAAACAAAACTCTAATTAGAAAGAATTTTGTTTTTAGCCTAAAAAACAAAACGATGTCTTTCTTCTAGTTGCTCTGGATCATAACATTATGTTAATATTTATTATAAATATTTTTACATTTTTCATGAAATTCAGGTAATTTTACTTCAGCTAAAGGTCGTACACATTTTACACTTTTATTACAACAATTTGTATTTTCAATCTTTACTAGTCTGGCATTTATCATATTTTTTAGTAAGGTATTAAGTAGCCAATCAATTAGATAAGGTCAGCAGGCCGTTTTACATTTAATGGTTGATAGCTTCGACAAATATTTAAGGGAGTTTTAAAAGTTAATTTATTTTATTGGTTGAGCTGTGAAGAGCCATTTTGTAGTTCCAACAGTTTCGTCGGCCCTCTACCTGACACCTTCAATTGTAGCACTATGATTTGAGACTCTGTGCATTTGGCGTTAAGTATATCTATATAATACCCTGCAATCCACCACTGGGGTGTGTGGCAGGACGTGTATACACTGGAACATGACATACCAGAGCGCCGACGATCGGCACGCGGAATACATCAAGGGGGGAGAAGGGTAACATATGCCTTCAGGGTCATGGAAGCCCACGAATTAATGTGATAATGCACTTACGAGCAATATGCTTTTAATATGATTACACAAAGACTTTTGAGGAAAATATAAATCCCGCATGCAGGAAAAACTGGTATTCATCTTTGTGGTGCTGTTGCAAAATTTATTCTTCAGCGGTCTCACGAGCCGGAGACCAGGAATTTCTTGTTTCGTAGTCACTGTGTTTGACCACCAAGAATACCGAATGGGGAACGGGGAGGAGGGGG
>LYUA01000354.1:235452-246947 GCA_002093875.1 Calopteryx splendens
CCCCCCCATCCGAGAGCAAAGGCCCGAACCACGGGGTGAAATATGACGCGTATCTCACTTTCCCGCAAACTCCCTTGCTCTCCGCATGGGATGGCCGCAGTCGCACGTCCCAACCGCATCATCGCTTAAATCCTGATCCGCACCCGTATATTTCACGGAGGTTTAGAAACGGGAAGGAGTCCTCCACGGTGACCCCTCCCCCGGCGTGCAGGAGAGGGATCTGCTCGGAAAGTTGAAGGGGGAGGGAGGAAGGAGGAGGCGGAGGAATGGCTGGAAATAAAGGAGTCGACTCTAAGGCTTCGACGCTAACGGTTGCGGGAGATGTAAACATTGGCTGTTATCGCCCATCGTATTCGCTCCCGGCGCGCCCCAAATGGTCCATTTTATGCTCTCAAGTGTTACATCGAAATTGCTCTGCGATGTAAGCGAGGCATTGTTTTCCAAATAGATTATTTTTAACGTCTTTGCTTGTCCGGTCGATAATTTCGGCGTCTAATTTCCTCCAAGGGCGTTGCGGAGGTTGTTTTTGGGGGGTATCCTTCGACTTGGCAAAGGCCTTGTTCGAGTTTAATGTAGGTTGCCTCGGAGATACTCAGATTGTTTCCAGAGTAAGTAATATTTTCGATTGGCTTTCTTTCTAGCTCATATTTATCAGCTACTTTAATACTCGGGCAATGTAACGAACTATTAAAAATAACTTTTTCTATCACCATAATTCAATATAATAATCATATTCCTAACTTCGGGTGATAGTTCTATTTGACATAATTTTTTTCATACTTTTTATCTAATTTGAATGCGAGGAAATAGGGAGAAGGCTATTTTCATACCAGGTCGGAAAAATTAGCTCCGTCAAATCGATTAGATTTAGAATGTAGCGAGAGAGAGAGAGAATTTGGAGGGTTTTATAGTGAACCGCATTCCTCAAAGTCATTCATTTTATAAAAGAGTACACGCTTTAGGAGATTTTTAAATTAATATATTTATGCATAGAGATTTTATGACTGACTGAGGGTAATTTTGAGAATGGTATTAAATAAATTTGAAAGTTCAAATGAAAAATATTAACTTCGGAGAACCGTAAGCAGGCACACTATTAAGAGTTGACATATCGCGAAACAATCTTAGTCATGATCGGATTGACTCTGTGCCTAGTACCATAATGCTATAAAATAAATGTTGACCCCATATATGTCACCCAACGCAAAAATGAAAAAAAAACATAATTAGTAATAACGGGGTGAGTGGCTCAAACTCGTGTGGGCTTCTACGAGGGAGAATGAAGAGAGCGAATTCCACGTGACGGTGGGTCGCCCCGATGAGGGGATGGTCACCACTTCCACGCTCACGCACGTAAACTCCATCCGAGACTAGGAGAGGAGGGAGTGCGGTCGGTTGGTCCGCAGTGCTTATCGGGGGGAGGCCGGGGAGGGAGGGTGGGTTTATCGGGGAGAAGGGGGTCGGAGTGACGAGAAGGGGAAACACCCATCATCTTTATAGCCCTGCAATCTTCCATCGGCATTTTCTTCTCTTCTCCCGCTCGCCATCAGGGGCGATGGAGGAGGCAAGAAGAAGAAGGGAACCTAACAAGCGGGGAACATGGTCGGGGATACCGCTCGCTCATCTCCCGGCCGGAAAACACGAAAATTTCGATCCTCTTTTCTGCAACCGTAATGAGTTTGTGTGAGAATTTTTTTTTTTGAGTTATCGGCAAGAACGGGAGCGCTGCGAAAACTCCGAAATGAAATTATATCGAGGGTAATGGAATGGAGGGGGGGCGAGGGAAGGTGCCGTAAAAGTTGTTTCAAACCTCACTCTCTCAACCTGCTATTCTTTTCTTCCTCCCGCAATACTATGCTCCCCCTTTTCCATCTACTCTGCAATTTATCACGAATCATACATTTTCATTTTTTTTCCGCGCTGTTATTCAATTTGGCCATTTTCATCCGTTCTGAATTTCCGAGTAGGTTTTGCTTGTTTTGCGTGGTTCTCTTGGCGCTATTCAATTTGTTTGCTCAATGTCACGTACCTTTTATTTGATTGCTTTTACGACGCCGGGCTGTATGTGACAAAGGACGCAATTGTTCCAGCTATCCGTCAATAACATTTTTTCCTTCTCTCTCAGTTGGTAGAAAAGCCATCCTTAGCTTTAGCTAAATATTTGAAACTTATTCACTAACTTAATAATAAATAATTTAACTAAGAACTTAATAACTTATAACTAGCTATTTTCTATTCTCGTGTCTCTCTCTACACTTTCTTATGTCACAGAAAGTTACCCATGCTCCGCCCCATCTCAGCCTGCTTCCGTTGGATAACTATTGCCGGCAGGGCTAAGTACGGCCATGATTGGTCACGGAGGAAATCCCTGAGTAACTAACTATCTCGGCCTTCCTCACGTTCTGCAAACAGTTAGTCTGGACTCAACTTTTCCAATAAGAGCAGTTGGAATGAATGGAGCGCACCGGCCGAAGTAATTGAGTTGTCATTTTTTTTGGTGAGGTGAGTTTCTTCAAAAAGTTATGGCTGCAGAGCACACTTGCTGAAATTAAATTTTTCCGCATGAAAATCGTCGAAGGGGTGAAATTTTTACAACTATCAAAGCTCGGCACGGTTTTTCTTTCAAAGTAACTATATTTTTAATTTTTTTAGAAGCAATACTGATATTTCATGCGTGAGACAGTGCGAGCACTCTATTTGCACTCCCACTCTCACAATATTTCCATCCATATATTCCGTGTGTGAAACCAATTTCGAATAACAGGGATACATCATGCCGCGCATTGAATTGCGGGGGAGACACAAGCAAAGAAGCGCAGACGCTAAAACTAATGCCAACCATTGCATTATTTTCAGAGCAAATGTCCCTAAAGAAAATGCAATTACGGACGAGACAGACATACTGTATTTTTAATATTTGTTCGCTAAAAATAAAGATCGAGTTAATCATAACTCCTGTTTCCGTACTATAATCCCCATGGAAGAAATGGATGTGTAAATACGAGAGGGCTGTTCAACAATGAGAGACAATATAATTTTTATTCACACAATTTATTTTGAAAAAATTAAATTTCTTTTATTGATAGCTGTTTAATGGATATATGGTCCCGGCTTTCTTGATTGTAGTCTAGTAGTATTGCGTCAGCGGCAGCTGTTGCACGTTGACACATGTTCAGTCCTGCTACGGCAACGATGGAGGATGGAGGCTACACGGAGCATTGAATTGTTACTTTCGCCTGAATAAATCTTAACGCGAGACCTATATAATGCTACATGAGTCTTATAGAGAAGATTTTTCTTCCCCATAGCACAGCTAGAAGATGGTTTCAAATCTTTAAAGAGGGGTGACAATCAATTTCAAAGGTAGATGGACCCGGAACTTCAGTCACTACGGTTTACCTTAACATTAACACCGCTGCTGACATTGTGAGTGAAGATCATCGAAACATTTAAAAGAGAGTAGTATCATAAATGTAGAAGAATTCAATTGGGTGCCACCCACACATTTATAGCAGAAACATGAGACGTGTTTATGCGCGGTGGGTTTCAAGGCTGCTCATACCTGAACAACAGGAAGTTCGCGTGCAGGCTGAATATCTCTCGAAAATCAATGTGAAGTGCGTTCCTCATTCTCCGTAGAGTCGAAACCCAGTCCCATGCGATGTTCCCCAATGTGAAGAAACACCTTCGTTGAAAGCGAACGGCTGTCATCGGTGAACTGAGCATATTTCAATTTGTAACGGCTGCCTCTGACAGAACACTGGAGCCAAATTGATGAAACTTGTACCACATTCCTATGCATTATATATTAAGTTAACGCTAAAACATAAATTGAAGCTTGAGGGATTTCGGGGTTTCTTTCGCGTATGTCTATATTGCGAAGACAACAGTTTCGCGAACGTTCCAGTTAGATTCTTCAGGTCAGAAATGCTGTTCTATATGTCCGATTTGCTGAGGAGATTGCTTCCCTCGTGGAATTTTCCCCTTCCGGTATGTCTCGGCGTTTAGCCAAACTAGCAGATTATTTCATCATTCTTTGATGTATTATTATTGCCGTCTTCTTCTTTTGAGTAAAGACTGGTCTTCCGCTAGAACTGTTATGCACCTGGGCCTTTAATATTTGTCGCAGGGTCGTAGAAAAGTGTTCTTGCCTATTTCGCATATGAAGGCTTCTTCATGATTTTCCCCTTTTGGAAGAAGCTTATGGCTCTTGTATTAATATATTATATAATGTCGGGTATCCCGGCAGCTGTGTATACCTCTTTTTTTGGTATATTTCCTTGGAGACGGAGGATAGATCGCAGAGTTTTCCTCTTGAAGGTACTTATCAGAGCCTTTTAGTTCTGGTTTAGTCACATCTGCCCTCGCAGAACTGGCATACGATATAATGTCTGACGCAGGCTCTGTATATGCCAAGTTTCTTTACTTTAGTCTGACCAAGGTTAAGTGCGCTGTGAAAAAAGTCCTCGTATTATTATTGAAAATAAATATAATAGCTATAGTAAAATACAACCTGGTAAAATTTCAGAATAGATGTAATAAAAAAGACTTGAGTACTTCCGTTGCATGTAACGAGTTGGAAAACGATAAAGCACCGAAAAGTGGTCCATGGAATATCCCTCACGTTAAGGTATGCTACTATTTCCACATTTACTTACCGAAAACACGAAAGAATAACTTGGTGGGAATTCATAATGTTTAGTAATATATCACCACCATGCTTGAAAATGCCTATGCTATGTAGGGAACGATTCCATGCGCCCACAGCGGTGGTTATGCTTCCCGTTTCTTTTCTGTGACTGCAGGCTGAGTTTTATCTGCCGATAGCTAAAAAATGCATGAAAGAAGTCAGTGGATTGATGTAGGGAGAACAGGAATGGTGGAAGAAGCTTTTATGTATCTCCTGGGAGAGATTTTTTTCCTCCGCAAGTATACGCTCCGTGGATTATCGATGGTTTCCTCCTGGCATAAAGCGTAACGCCCTCTAGAAAAGTCACCGCCATTCTTCAGGTTTTAAAAGAATGTGACAAGGAGTGCTGCATGCGAAGATATGGAATGAGTCAAATCTGTAGTGTGGGCCGAAAGGAAAGAAGTTGGGAAAAAGTCAAAGCAACGCAGCACTACATTGGCAAATTGATGCCGGGAGGTGGAATATGGAGTACGGTGTAAAAGAGTACAAATGTTGTGGTATATGGGAGTAAAAGGGGAAATAGTAAAGGAAATTTATGCATGACATTTTATTGATGAGAATTATTTTTCACGATAAAACTACTTTACTTAAATCTTTAATAATCCATCATTACAGAATTAGCAACATTTAATATCAATTGGAATTATTTTTTTCCTGAGCTATGATTTTGATATATTTTCTCAGCATCAAGCTTTTAATTAAAGAGAGACTAATCTCAATACATAAGGTAGAAACTGTATTGAAATTGATGCTTTTAAGGTTGAAACAAGCGCATTCATGTGATTAGTGGATTTTAAAGATTTTAGGATTTCAAATGAAATAAATAGGAAAGGAGCTCTTTTCCGAGTACATACTACCATGCAATCTGCATAGTGATATTAGTCCCGAAATCCATTTTGACAGTTAATAGGAAGAAAATTAGGCATAAATAAGAAATATTCACTTGAGATAAAAAAATAAACTTTCTAAATCCGAAACCTAACCTCGGTCATGAGAAAATTAACGCGTATATTCTTCTATTTCTTTCTGTTTTCCTCTCTCCTGAAATACTTTCTTGTTTGTAACCAGCTGTATAAAAACTACCGGTTCTCCTTTTACCCCATTATTGTCAAATTTAAAAGTGCACAATGTAATCTGGTTTCGGTATAAATAATGCCAGCCAGCTTTCATTTTACTTTAATTCCTAATTACCCGTTTTGAGTAATCAAAGGACCTGGGGTGGCCTGTATGTTGCAATATTTATAAATGCCTTCCGCATACGCTGTCCTGCCCTAAGAAACCGGTTATTTCTTTTCAAATAAATTTATAATGATGATACAGTACAATGCACCCATCATTGTGAAATAAAATTACTTGAAGTGGATATTAACAAGTATTTCTATCTATTTCCGATTTATCTTAAATATCATTTATCGTGTGGGAGAGGATGTACTTCCAAAATGGGGATTTTCAGCATTCAGGTAATACCTTTCCTGCGATTTGGGGTTTTGGTCCAGAATTATACGCAGAGAAAGACATTCAACTTGATATTACGATAGTTATTAAAATTATTCACTATTTTAAGCGATTAGCTTGCCAGTGTGCCAGGAAGTTATATATTTGGGCAGAATTGCTTTGAGCTCTCATACAACGGCTTACCCCTTATGGCTTAACTAATTCGTAATATTTTACAATTAAAAGCTGAGACCTGGAAATGTAATATTAGGACGAAATTAAGCTCTCTGGTTACAAGAATTGGCCACAAGCTATAAGTCACGCGTAAGCGTCGCACAATCTCATTTACTTCCGCTTGTCATAAAATATTTATTCTAGGCGTCAAAGTCTTCTGAACTAATCCCTAATTCAAGCATTCTTATTCTTCACTTTAATCCATATAAATCTGTCGTCTTAACGCTTGATTAATGCTATACACTTCTTGGCTCAAATAATGTACATTTGACTCATAATCCGAACAATTGTGTGGGCACCTTAATTGTGAAACTTCTCTCAATTTTGTTTTCATTAACTTTCATTATTTTTTTATCATTTCTTTTTAAGTATAAAAATGTTTAATATGCATGTAAAATCCTTAATTACATTTTTCGTGAAAGTTTTAATTTATCGGTCATTAAGAAAATTATCTTTCTTATGAAAATATATTTTAATCATTTTTTTAATCGCCCTAGAGTATTTACGACTCTTTTCATTTGGGAAGAAACTTAGCATTAATACGAAAACAAAGGATTAAACGTAGTTGGATTGGCTCCAAATTCCCAGTTTAAAAGGTATGGTAAACGTCTAAAATTTAACGACAGTAAGAGTAATATTCTGTCTGAAATAGCTGCTATCACCTTCTGTACATTAACAGTGTGGCATAAAAGTTAACTATGAAGACAAAATATGACAAATTTTCACGATAATAAACTTAAGGCTTAACAATCTCTGCTGTTCATTGTGACTCAATAAATTTTTCATAACTTTTTTATGAATATTTAACACAGGTCTATTTAGAAGTATTTAAGATCTCCAAATAACGAATAAATTAATCCAACGTTATCAGTTTCAGTTCGCTACGTTGCAGGAATACTTTAAATTAAGCGATTCCACTAAAATTCTACTAAATCCTTTATTTTCTCTCACCTTAAAGATGTTTTGCCAAATTAATTTAGTATAAATGTGTCTCTCTCACAGTGGGCGTCGAAGTAGCACATTAGCTTAATTGGATCATCCCCTAAAGTATCTTTCATTCTAAGTAAAGGGAGAGCAATTTCAGATGAAAATTTTTGAAGGAAGGAACCTCCTGATTGGTAAATAGCCCTTGAAACAGTAAATTCGTATAACTTCTTTTTCATTCTCGTAATCTCTTCATATATATTCTCACTAACGTGTGGCGAAAATGGGGCATCGGGGATTCGAAATACTTGCGCCAACCGTAATTGGATAACATAGAGAGAGAGAGGGAGAGAAGATGTGGGAGCAACTCGCATTAAGGGGAACCCATCAAATTCAATTTCCGAATACGCATTCATCTGATGGTCACTGCACGAACTGCGGTCTGCCAATTTGGGCGAGGGAACGCGATAATTCAACGTGCATGAATCCTCTTCCTCTCGCCGCAAACCGCGCCGTGACTCCACCCATTACACGTCCTTTAACTTTACCTCGCCTATTACGAAAGAGCCCACTCCCCTCCTCTTTTTTCTTCCACCCCCTTTATTCATTCTCGCTCTGATCCCTCACTCGTGTCTCCTTTCATCCTCCCCCTTCGACTGTCTGTCTTTTACGTTCAAACCTCCAAACCACCGTCCTTTCTCCCTCTCTCAACGCCCCAACTCATCCGAGGACGGGAGAGAGAAAGATGGCCAGAGAGAAAGAAGAAGGGCAGCGAGAGGAATGCTGGGAGTGGAAAACAGACAAATTGGAGCAAATCGAGGCGACGGAAAAGTAAAATGGATGAAAATAAAGATCGGGAGGGAAAAGGGGGTAGGGTTTGGGGGCTGAGGATAAGGAGGTAGAGGGTTAAGAAGGTAGGGGGGAGACTGAGGGTGAGGTAGGAGGAAAGGAGTGTCAAGAGAGCAGAGCTGCGGAAAGGGGATTCAGGAAGGGAAGGAAGGTTGATGATTGAAAGCTTGATAAAGGAAGGGGCGGAAGGGTTTTTGAAGGGGGGGAGGGTAGGAGGGGGGTTGGAGGGAGAAGGGCGGCGAGAGAGGGAAGGGAAGTTGTGGGACGGGGAACGAGGCAGCGGGGAGGAGGCGTCGTCGTCCCGTCGCCTTGATATTTTCACGCGAGACGCACTCTGGAGTGGCGGAGGAAAGAGAGTGAGAGAAAGAGCGATAGAGAGAGAGAGAGATAGGGAGGGGTGAAGGAAGGGGTGGGCGCGCGTCAGGCGCTCGAAACTTGAAGGAAATGAAGTCCTGAAAGACTGGCGTGTAGATGAGTGGGCGCAGTCGAAGGGAGATAAGTAATTGTTTCCAAGTAGTGCGGCGCGAAGGACTGACTCGTCGCGCAATTAGCATTTCCTCTTAAATTCCTCACACTCGGGAAAAGAGTGGAAATTGAATGACTTTGGCGGAAGTTGTTGCCTGCGAAACCAGACTTTGGAAGGTGTTGCTTATGCATTTGCCAACGTTTGCATGCTCAACAACCGTATCTCGTAGCTCATAATCTCTCAAAAGGGTTTTCAATGGTCCCCCTTTGAGGTGCAGTCATCTTTGTCACTTTTTCCTCAGGAAAATAATACACAAAAATAAGTATTTCCAGAAGAAGCCTAACATCTAAGCCTAGCTTCCAGAACCATAAGTGAATTGAGAAGAAGATGATAGTTTTATCGTGTACTCCTAATTGGTAATGTTGCTCGCACCCGAAAATGAAGATAGCGGCAAAGCTTAATTTTATTATTGAAATAAAAATTGGAATTCATGGTTTCTTTGATAAGAAAGAATGATAATTTTTCATGAAATGCAGGAATAAAAATATCAATTTTTTCGATTGCTGGAAGTAAAACTAATCATGTTTCTTAAAACCCGTTAATAGTTTTAGTATGTCCTATGAACAAATCATAGTGCAGATTTGAATAATTATTTGCTCGTGACTAACAAAATGAGCATGCTTGGGTCGAATATAGAATTGGGTTAGAGAAGAAGAGAGGTTGGTTGAAAGAGATTCAGGTTTCGGAGTGAATTTTCCAGGCCTTCATTCCCTTACCGCCTAACCTTCCCTTGCCCTCCTCATCACCAATTCCCCCCCTACATCCCTTTCCTCCCCTGCCTGCCCTTCCTACCCCCCATGGCAATAGAGCAGCCAAGGGGCACGAAGGGAAAGTGGATTGGTTGACTGGGGTGAGCACGTGCTACGCGAGGGAAAGGGGCATCGGCCCTTTTGTTCACGTCATGTGGCCCCGTTTCCTCGTCTCGGAGTAAAGTTGAAGCTGCCTTCAAGTTTCGGCCTTGTTTGTTGCCCTTACGGCTCGGCTAAACGAGCAGAACGCTCTAGCACTTCCCCCAAGTTTTCCGAACATTCTCTTACACTTTGTATTTTAAGTATCGTAAAAAATGTTGTGCCAGTGCTTATATCTCTTCCTATCGGGTTCCAAGGGTTAAGAAGCCAACTAAAGTTTGCTTGAGTGCCAGGCCATTAGAAACACATCATTGTGTTTTGAATAAATTAAATGGTTTAACAATATATTCATTGAAAGGTTATTTAAAACCCTTTTGATAATTTTTAAAATTCATTTAGAATACTAGACAAATGTAAATTTTATAACGTGTGAAAATGAGAGAAATCGTTTTTTTTACGTTATCAGAGTAAAAAAATATTGAAAAAGGTTTCTTTGGTAAATTCTAACTTATTAACACCAAAAACGTTACGCAAACTGGTAATCACCGCTGTGGCAAGAAACATGTTCTCATTAAATCAAAATATTCCCACGCCATAAAAATCATGACGCTTTTATCTCCAATTAATTATTTAAAATTTATTGGGAATGTGTCTATACCTTATATTGCAACAACGTTTTTGGGTCGATTTAGACGATGGTATGGGTGTTCTACTGCTTATATGGGATTGTCATCACAGCAGCTTTACTGTTAACGATAAAGAGGTATTACGAAAAATATCAACCAATTAAAATCTGGTAGTTTTTCTCCTTTAATACTGATATCTAAATATATTCATATTTTCGGTAGAAAATCATAGTTTTTTAAACATCTACATCGTTTATACTATTCAATAATACATTACTTAAGTTATTTTCTTTATCTTAAATTATTTATTTTGCCTCTTAGTCTCTGTCACTCCTCAAATTCTTATTTCTTCGCCTTATTCACATATTTTCCACTTTTCAATACCTTTTATCCTCCATCTTTTCTTTATCACCATAACCTATCCTTCTTATATTAATTTTCTTCTCCATCCACCTCATTTTTTTAAGCTTCCTTATAATCCTTAAAATGAATACCCCATTTATTAATGCAATAAACCCTCATCTCCTTCCGTTTATTTCAATTTGGGTTGCCTTTATCAAAAACACATTCATCGACCTGATTTGAGATTGGTGAGAGTGATGATCTCTTCGTAATAAGCCCACGAATTCAGAGTTAGAGGAGGGAAGATTTGAGTTCCTTTCTCTGCTATGCCTAAAACGCTCTGCGAAGACTAAAAAGAGTTATCAAGTGTTAGTTTGATAAGTGGGGGTGGAGCTCATCTAATGCTTAAGTCCATTATCGTACAAAAATCACGCATCGGCATAGGGGGGCCCGTTCCTTTCTCTGTGGCACCTTGCGGTTTTTCAGAAAGATCTGGTACTCAAAAAATCACACAGCTTGGATGAAACTGAGGGTACCCAGAGGCGTCATCTTGAATCGAGTCCGGCTCCTCCGGCCCAGAACTCTTCCACCTATTATATTACGTAACAGGACCTGACCATAAATAATTTCATCACTCACTCAGTTGCTCTTTTGCTTTGTCGAAAACCGCATCACGAGGTGCGACCGCAGAGTCGCGGTGGGTCGCTGGACTTTTCTTTTCAATCCGTGAGTCGCGCGCGATTCCATTTCGCCGCAATTCGCTGGCAAGCCCATTCCGCCCCTTAAATCCACGCCACTCGCACGACTCTCCCGCTCTGCACGTGCGACCGGTGGCACGCGTCGCAGGATACGGGAATGGGGCAGCCGGAATGGCCGACCGGCCACCCCTCCCCAGGAATGGATGCGTTGTCACGGGTGGTGATGCAGCGGGTGCAGCGGGCGGGATTCGGACGGGGATGGGATGGGGAGGGGGGCAGCAGGGAGCTCGCGGGGATCGGGTGGGGGGGGGGGGGGGGGCGGGG
>LYUA01000354.1:342364-353835 GCA_002093875.1 Calopteryx splendens
GCCGGGGGCAACCGGGTGGCGGGGGGAGGAGGCACGGGATACGTGCTGCTGCCTGCCCTCTTTCTCTCTCTCTCTCTCACTCACTCACTCGCCTTCTGTCTCATGCAGCGCCAGGGATCGCAGGTCGGGAGAAGAGGAAAGAGAATGGAATCCAAGGGATTGGAGAGAGAGAGATCTAGAAGAGACCCAAAGTAAGTGGCCGCATATGGTGGGGCTGGGCTGGGGTGTCGCAATCAATGTGGCGTGGAGGAAGGGAGCATCGTGCAACGAGGGAGGGGTGACGCGAAAGGAAATCGAGACAAAATAATAGTTCAGACATTGAAATTACGGTGGTCAATATTTTGATGGCACTGGCATAATCCAATTAAAATGCTCCACCGTCACGAAAGGTATTAACACTTCGTGTTCACTGGGAATAATGCAGCAGTGAGACCGGCAAAGGAGCTCTTTCTTTCTTAGGGTTTTGCTTCCGATGGTGAAAGGGTCGACCAATACATTTTGTTGATACCGGGTGATGAAGAAAGTCGTTTTTCAGCCTCGGCCCTTTCGAGATTCTGTTCCTTAGTAACATTCTGTGAACGTTGTGACCTGGAATGCATCGCCTTTACCCAACTATGTAGGAATAACTGAAAACTCTGTCAGAATATCAAGTGATGGACAAAGGGGTTCCAAACCATCCTTAGAAATAGAGAAAATATAATCAGTCTGTATTGATAGAAATCACGCATAAAAGTCGATTGCTTTATCAATCATGATTTTTCCGTAATTCATCCTCAGCGGAATATACTCCTTCAGGGAGCGTGCAGGAAACCACTCTGGTTGCTTGCCGTTCCGAACGGCTTAAGCCTCATGCGGGATTTGGTGTGCAGGAACTGTTTTCGAGTTTCACCTCTCGGTTTGAGACATATTCCGAATCTGAAAGTTTTCAAAGTTGCGACCTACCGCTTGAGCGTCGAACGACAAGGGATTCTTTCCATTCATCGACAAAAGTGGACTCGATTCGACCAAAGTGGCGCTGGGTGCTTTCCATTCGGTTTGTGTCGCTTGGGAGGGGATGTCACAACCAGAATCAGGGCGTGTCTGGACTGGAGTTAGAACTAGTCGATGCAAGTCCACTCAAGTGGGCACAAGTTGACGCACGAGCCATTTGAACGGAAAGCAACTAATGTCGTCGAAAATTCAGCGAGAAAGAAAGAGCTAATCGTGTGTAACAAATGAATAATGTAAATGATGACAACTGCCATTTAAAAGTGATGGAATTTTATCAATATTTATGGTTAGCGAAATGGTTACACCCGAGCGATTAGCATAACCCCGACCGGTCATAACGATCCGCTTCGGCAGCGCTGGGCTTGGTGCTACTGGAGTGACTCAGGGCGAACCAAACTGTCGCATTGTTCGGCAGTGCACCACGTAATATGGAATCGACTTCGAAGTCAAATTTCCTCCTCCGCTCCAACATTAGGAAACTTTGAAAATTATTATTCCAAACAACTGCTTTTAGTATCCTGAAGCATACCTTCAAATAATAATTTGCCACGCATCTCTTCGGGACGGACATAATTCCTCTGCCATTTCTTTTACTATAAGTAGAATTATTTCAGAGATTAACTATATATACGTTTATTCACGACTGCAAAATAAATTGAAAATGCTATAAATACTGTTAAATAGTAAACTACAAACGAGAATATATTATATCCCTGGTACTCTTCAAGTTACCCCACAAACAAGTTCGTATCAAACAAGATCAGGCTTGAGCAATGGAGCGTAAAATCTCGCTGTATTTCAAAATTTCGGGAAAGAGGCTCATTAATATTAAATGAATTTCGGAAACAAAAATTCTTTGACGATTAGGAAAATCCTCGGTCTTTCTACACAGTATTTCCTTTGCGTAATAGGGTTAAGATTTTGGAGGCCGAAAACAGTAATTTGTGAGGAATAATTTGAATCGATTTTATGATTCAATTTTCGGGGAACCTGAAAGGGGGTCGGCGGAAGAGTACGGGCGGAGGGGAATCGCAAGAAAGTAAGTGATTCGAAAAGGAAGTTAAGGAGACGGGATTAGGAATGGGTATCAGGAGAGGAGCGGAGGGTGGACGGGGAAAACCGGAGGAGGGAGACGGGGTGGGGGCAGAAGAGCAAAGAGGGCACGCGTATCAAGGGACGAGGGCATTCAGAACAATTCTTGCGCCTTTGAAATTCCATGCTGAAAACCATAGAATTTTATATTGACTTCAGTTATCTTGGAAGGTAAATAATACGTGGGAGTTAAGCGAGATGCTAGTGTTGAGAGGAACATGATGCATAGGAAATGACGGAAGGATTAATAAACGTTTCATATTTCTGATGCTGGTTACGACTACTGGTTAACAACTGATTGATACTTAATTAAATTTAATACAATTACTGCAAAAAATGTGGGTATCCTTTGTCTGAACCATAAACCCAATTTTAAAATGTTAATTGTCCACGTTAAAATATTCCATGCATGCAAAATTTGACCATATCTAGTCAATTTATATTTTCTATAAAACGTCTTCTTTTTCATAAGTTCTAATTTTTATTTATTCTAGTAAATGTGCTACCGAGACTCACAGATGTCCCTGGAATAATTTGCGTTATCGTATCTTTGTGTATTCTCAGTATCCCAAACAAACAATCTCTTACTAAAATTCTAATAATTTCGTGTGAACTACGCATGGCATTAAATGTCAGCATAGCGTTTCAATTCATGTGAAAAAAGCTTAAAACCTTGAAAAATACTCGAAACCAAAAATTTTTAATACTTCATATAAGTGCATGTTGTGAGCACAGAAAGAAAAGAACTTCTAAAATGCATCTTTCCCTTTTTCAAAGCTTGAAAATAATAATGGACCCGTAACAAATTATTAAGTAACCCACAAAATAAATTGCTAGGATTGTGAGATTAAACTGCAGGCACCATGAAAACTGAATGAATGGACGATGAAATGAGCAATGCGCCTCAGGGGTCTGTCCCCAGGTCACGTGCGAACAGGTCGTTGATCTCACATTTCGCATCAATCAATCAAAACCTCGAAAGAGGAGGAAGGAGCGTTGTAAATAGAAAATGCCACAATGGAATGACCTTCGACCCGCTCGGGGTATAGCCGGCCAACGATGACGGTAATTTACATCGTGCGGCATGAAGGGGATTAAAATGAACACTGACGGCTGAGAAGGGACCAGATTCGGCTGAAAGGAATCGTTATTCTTTGCGGGTGACGGCCACGAGTATCTCCTCCGATAGAGAGCGCTGGACCATTAAAGCTATGGGTCCACGTTCCACTGTCTTCCGCAGCCGTGGCGGTCCGACGGCGGGTTACAGCCACTGGGACGGTCGAAACGTGAGCGCGGTGTCCTTCGCATTTTGCCTTTTTTCCCTCTCTCCATCTTCCAATTCTCGAGTCTCAATCCCTCCTGCCATTCCTTCCTGCCAAGGCAGCGCTTCGCTTTGCCTTTTCAAACCCTCCCCCTCCCCTCCGTCGTTCCCCTCCCCTTCCTACCTTTATCTCGGCCCCCCTTCACGTCAAGCGATTCTCGCTCTCTTTCCAGCCCGACTTCATTCTCCGATCCACCCTCGACCCAATCCACGCTCAACGTGAAAGAGGCGCCCGGGAGACACCATCCCAATGTTTGTTATTTCGTGGCGCGGAATAGCAAGGTTGGAACTGCCGGTCAAAAGAAGGAGGCAGTTCCAGAAGGAATACGACTATCCAATTTCTCCAGGGCAAATAAACCACAGCCAACGAAACCGTAGGTGAGCACTTTCTCTCGGTGAATGATGTGTAACCATCAAGTCTTCAATGCTTATCTACGATTTTAAGACATTTCTCACTAAATCAATTTTGAGCGCAAAAAACATTAACAAATTCCAATTCGCGTCTAATCCGAAGCTCGGTGATTTACCCACTGCCTTAAATGCCTCGATGGAATTTTCAATGAAACTTAGTCGTCAAATTTTCAGAGTGAAAATACACTTATACACATGGATTTATCTTTGTAATAAAGGGTTTTTTGTTGTAGAACAACCAACAATTTCTTTTTTTTGTCGAAGTTCGGAAGGATAGTAAATTGTAGATAAATGAGTTCTAGGATAGTGGATTCTCTATTTTTTTTCACGAAAGGACACAAAAAATATTATATCTCAGATTATTTCTCCCACTAAATTAACTAAGAGTAAAAATGAATATAAATAGCATATTCCGCAATTCTTCTCTCTCTCTCTATAATTATAAATTACATTAGCTCCTAATTAATTTTTCTTTCGTTCTGCATAATTTTTCATTCCTTCGTTTCGCATAATTAAACCATTACAATGTAGGGGCGTGGTTGAATTGCGTCTCTCATTGCTGGTTATGTCACGATTTCGATTGAAATAGTCCAAGAAGATAAAAAAAAGGGAAAATACCGCGTAGGGAGAGGTATGGATTGATGTAGGTGCCTATCTTCGAAGGCGGAAGGGGTAGAGTGGTAAAAACTTATCGCCGGCCCAAAATCTCACACGACCTATAATTTTAGCGACTCACCCGAGTTAACCTTCTTGGTTCAGTCGTAAGAAAAACGGAAAAGAAAAACTTTGGGACATCGTCTTCGATTTCTATGTGCCTTAAATCAGAAATTCCGTCGGCGTAGTGGCCGAGGTCTCCCTTTCGACCGAATTACCTCCCGCCCCGAGGAAATGAAAAAGAAAACCGCTCCCTCAACGAGGCACATTCAACGATGTTCAGCCAACTCCTCTTATTCTTCTTCTCCGAACACCCTTCTGTTTGTCTTTCCATCTCCAGAGGAGCTCTCTCTCACCCTCTCTCCCTCTCCTCTCTCACTCACCTCCTCGTTCCCTTCTCGAGCGCCGTGCACTCCATGGGTGGAGGAACCTCTGACTTTTCTCTCGAGTGCCGCCACTCTCCTTGGGCCTATTTTCACGGTGGTAGCGGTGGCATAGCTACAACGCCATAAGGTAAAATTTTTCGTGAGCTCCCGATAGGGAATATACATGTATATATCTTCGTCTCGGCGAAAGTTTAATTCCTTTTTCTACGGAAGATAAATGCATTTACATCCGACTTTCAAAAAGACAGCTCAAAGACAAATACCGCGGCATTGGGTTGTATGAAATTACTTTCGAGCCGTGGAATGTTTATTCAAGGCGCCGCCAAATATTTGTTCCACTAACGTATCTCTTTTTATCCACTCGTAAAAATGCTACTCTCCTGCTTGTCTTTCCTTCCCTTTGTTCCCCTCCCTGCTTGTCTCCCGGCGTCCACACACCCACCCTCGTCTTCGTTTCTTACATTCCTATCTCATTTAATGCATGGTACGTATTTCTGAAAGGATAATCATGATTCCTTTCTAATATCTCCTGCGTTATATCAAGTTAAAAATTGAAACTAGAATGCATTCTCCCGTAAATAATGGAAAAGACGTAACTTATTACTTTGGCATACCTATAGCAGTCTTTCTACTCCCTCGGTAGGCGTTGTTCAATGCAAAGCTGCTTTGTATCCCTTAAAGGTCTCTCAGACAACTCTGAAATGAGTACCGATAAATAGAATGCTCACTTCATCATTACAGAAGACTCATTGACATTGACAAGGGAAGAACAAATTCAAATATAATAGATTTCTCACACACCAGTGGTGAGAATGCGAACTGCACTTACATGAATGCAAAGTTTAATAACTTTTAAAATTAATTCATAATTTATATGACAAGTAGCGGAAGCAGTACGTCTTTTCATATTTTTATGAAAATCGAAATGATTACTTGATTCACAGCCCAGGATAGCTGGAGAATATGTTAATCCTGTCCAAAGGTGAAGTGCCTTCGTTTGCAGTTATTCCAACTTCATAATTCTCCTTCTCGTTTTCTTAAACCTCTTCCCCCAAATTAACTTCATTGATACACCCGTGTGCCTTCTCCCTTCTGTCCCCCAAATTCATCCTCCCCCAAGCTTCCATATTCTTCCCTCTTCCCAGAAAGCCATTCTCTCTCCCCCCCTCTCTGCTTGCCCTACTCCCCCCTTAAACCCAATCCCCACCACACCTCACTAACCACCCTCCGCTCACCGCGAAGCACTGTGCTTCAGTCAGCAAAGCGGGCTGGTATCAAGTCATATTTCGATCCAACTCCCTCCCATTCTTAGTTATAGTTGACGTCTCGAATGAAAGAATTTTAGTACCAATTTACTGATTGAAAAAACGTTTTTCGTAAATCGGAAAAAATATATAATAATAAGAAAATACCCGCAACAAGGGGCATATATTTATTCTTGATCAAGTGAAAAGGTTGTTTTCCGGCTCTTAACCTGGCGTGTTAACTCACGATCACTTATATTTCCCTCTAAGAAGGTATTCGAGATATCTAGGAAACTATTTCTCTATCTTTTTCTCTCTCAGAGAGAAGTATTTTTATCCTAGATTTGAGATGAATCAGATGTGTATTACCTGCTCCAGTCCTAAACATGACCTCTTTGTTTATTCATAACTTCATACAGGAATCGCTTCACCGCTCACAGTTTCCATAATGTATCTGTCATGGCATGCAGGTATAATTTCTCGGTTTACAATTGGATAGCCGATCTGAAACAAAGCACTCTAGAACCCTTTACTAGTAGGAAATGAGGACGCTCAAATGGGTCAAGGGTCGCTCCACACAATTGCGCACGCCCTCTATTTGTAATCCTCTCTAATTTTCCGCGTTTGCGTTTGTCATGCGTTCATTCTTATGAGAGCCAATATTGCCACCCTAATAATTTCTTAGAACATGTTCACAATATGTCGATTGTCCTACAAGGTACTTGTCGAGCAGATAAACTGAAGTCTCTCAATGCAATGGACGATGGGATCGAGCAATGGCTCGCTTCGTTTTGTTTACAACTTCTAACCGCTTGTTTCCGATCTCGTGGAGGCCTTACTCATACTGCATTTCGCTCTCAGTTTAAACTTCAGCAAAGAGGAACAGCGAGGCATCAGTCAAAGCGTGCGTGTTTCTCTGTGCCTTGCATGCAAGCCATCTCGCTGCACAGCGCATGATGTTTCTGGTCTCATAATAAATGAATAAATAAGTAGGTGAAGTGCCCATCACTCGGCCGGGGCCCTCCGCCCGCCAAGCGGTCCTTGCAAACCGAATCACCTCCTCCATTCCTTCCGCTCGATATCCCTCCGAGTCTATCGTCCCGGGATATCTCTGCTCTAACGGTCGCTCCTCCCCCCCGCCTCCCTTCGCCGCCGCAATGCACTTCCCCGTCTCCTCCGCTTCACTTTTAACACTCCCTACTTTTATCTCCCCTCTCTCAGCCATCGCTTTCGTTCTCTCTCTCCTCCTTCACCTCCCCCCCTTGAGTTTTTTCCAAGTGGTCAGTTACAGCCGCATCAAGTGAATGTTTTATGGGCATCGAAATTCAATGACCCATGAAATTGAGCGCCAGTTTTGCGTGGAAGTACAAAAAGGTGCATCCACCACCCCTCCGCTCTTACCCTCCCCGAGATGAAGGGGGAGCATCGCGGGAGAAGAAGAGCAGGGAGGGGGTGGATTGGGGAGGGGAGGGGGGGGGGTTGGTGGTGCATTCGCCGATCGGGAAGCATTTGGCAAGCTCGCACAATAATTACTCTTATCCGTTTGCAGCTTTGGATAGCAGTGGCATCGCGCGCGTAAAGCTATTTTTTCGTGAATCCGAGTTTGCGTCGCGTTGCCGCAAAAGTGTGCGTCACCCACATAGCCGTTCCCATAACTGAGGCAGCGCCAGGAGAAAACAGAAGACGATGACGATGCAATTAAGAGAATGGAGAGGGATTTTTTTGTTAATAGCAAGCCACTGGTTAGGGTAGGTTTCTGGTGGACACTAAAATCTCAACAACCCACATTGCAATAACCCATTTTTCAATTCCGCATACTTTCTGCTTCCCTTCATACCGTCCAGCATGCCTAACCTTTTCCTCCCTCTGCCTCACTTGTCCTCTCTCACAGTTTTCAACAATCCATCTCCATTCAGTACACCCCGCTTCCACTTTTCCTGCCTTCTTTAATTTTTTCCCAAGATACCTCCAACCTCTCTTCCTCCTATTACGCCCATAACTTCTTCTTTCATTTTGTTTTCCATCTATTTCACTTTTCCGTCCTTCTCCGTACCCACATCTCAAAAACCTCCAAGCCTAGACTTTTCCTCTTTGTCTCAAGGACTATGTTTCCGGGCCATACGCTCCATATCAACGTCTTTACCAGTCTTTTCTCCACATCTTTGCCCAAGGTCCTTATCATAAATTCTCTCCTCTTTGGAAAAGCTTCCTTATATAATGTGATCCTTCTTCTCATATATTATTTACTAAACAATCTGGACAGTTCATTAATTTGTAAATTTGTAATTAATCTGTAAATATTAATTACTGTTATCATTGGGATAATATAATACAATTCTGATTCATCTCAAAATCATTTTCATAAATTGTTCTAATTAAGAATTGACAGTTATATTTCAGGATTATCCCACTCTAATATGCACTCAAAACTAAGACCAGGAGCCTGAAAGGCTAATCCAGTGGGTTTTTTCCATTATTATTGATTATTAATTACTCTATTTTGATTAGCATTTCTCTTTTGATTAGTTATTTCGTGGTCATTTTTTCCTGATCTGAAATTATCACAGCTCCATTTATTTATGACGTCATGTCGTTCTACTTTTGAGCGAAGTCTCACGAAGTTCTCACTCAACTAGTTACACTCCACGGGAATTCGTGAAACGGCCTTGAAATGTTCCTCGTAAGGTTTACCAGTCCCTTTATTCGTGGCAAATAGTTTGGATGAGAGATGAGCAAATGACAGACATCGAGCGTCGGCTTTTGCTCACTGCCGTAACTGTAAGTAACTGCAAGTTGAGAGACGGGTAACTTCAGCAGCACCTCAACCTTTGTCGGCTATCTACATTCTGGTTGACTCCACAGTCTGTGGCAAAGTAAAATTGGATGCATGAAAACATAGTTTTAGTCGTTGGGGAAACTTTGGCGTTAGATGTCCTTCGACTGCTGGAAACCTTTAAGCACCACCACCCCGGTTCCCTTAATGTATTCTATCAGCACGATATGTTTTGCATTATTAGCGAGAATTTTATCCGCCATATTATGTTGCGATATTTTAAAAGTTTTTTTCTGTATTCTCAAAGGTAACAGCTATAGTAGGTATATGAATCCATGACATTCTGACGTCGATTCAATAATTGAATGCTTGATTGGAACTGTTCTTTGACTGACACTGAAAAAGGTTCCCAGAACAGGAAATAAAACCATGGACTCTTCACATCTCATGTGAATCCACAATATACACAGAAATTCTAATTTTACGTTTGTAGCAGACGCTAGTAATATTTAAATGATGTTATTCTGATATTATCATCTGGAGCTAAGCCATATATTTATTAGTTGTTTAAAATCTACATGAATAAATGCATAGATTGTTGTTTGAACTATTAAATACATATTATAAAATCCTCTTTTTAATCCTGGATATAGAATGCAAATAAGTATAAAATAACGTTTCCAAATGAAAAGACATCCATAATTTGCAAAATTTAGTATTTTCAGACCAGGTTTCCTGCAATGATTCCTGCAGGATTTTTTCATACGGTGTATCACTAAATGAAATTATTCAGGTTGTAATACTGCTATATTTATTCGAAATTTTTATTAATATTTAAAAATTTGGAAGAGAGGTAGAGTACTCCGATGTGTGTGCAACACAGCAATAACCTCTACATGTTCTAGTTCAAACATGCATTTAAATTAATTCTATACATTCAATTTAAAATCATTAATTAATTTAAGACATCTTTTAACTTTTTCATGCTACATTTTGGTGTATCCCATATGTTATTACACTAACAAATGTTTATATTGCTTTGATTAACTATTAGTAATGCACACCAAATATGAGCTCGGCCAACGGGAATTTTCTGTGGTCCCATGTAAGATTACGGTAAACTTTTTGTCGTGGTAACCTATGTTCTTGAGAATAAAAAGAGGTTTCATTGAACCCCCTTATGTGAGTATCTCATTTCCAGTCCAACCCTAGTTCTACGCGAAGGAAAACAAAAAAGCGGCCGGAATCCAACTCAGTTCTCCCGGAGCAACTTTTTCTCCCGTCCCGCCGACAAAAAGTTCGTCGCCCTTTCGCGCACCTCGAGAAATTTATCAGCCTTCTCTAAACTTGCCCTTCCCTTCCCTTGTCAGCCTGATGCCACACTGATGCTTTACGTGCGCGGAATCTGGTCATCCTTCATTTTCTGAGCGCCAATTTTGTGGCGAACGGTAAGCAATGTAAAATGCTCCCAACGGTCGGTCGACTTCGGATTTAAGAGCAGCTTTAAAGTCATCGGGGATATTGCGGGTATTTGAGGGCAGTGGGAGACGATAAGACCGGCGGAGATGGGATTTCCATGTATCATGAAGGAATCGCGTTTTCAAACTATAAATTGAAGAACTCGAAAATATAGATACCTACTATAAAAAATGAGCCAATGTTGTGATTTTTATTGAAATATCTTACAGCTCATTTAAAATGTTGTGCCCCCTCTGTTCTTAATTAAAATTTTCGGAAAACTTAATATATTTACTAGTTGAAGTGTAATCTCATTTCACTGCGATAATTCCTTGAAAAAAACAGATTTTCGCCCGGAAAGGCTAAATTTAGGCATGTAGTTTATAGGTTCCAAGTGTTGTGCGACTTTTCATAAATATAGGCCATTCTTTGAAGTTGCATGTTCATTCAGTACAACTTCATTATTTTTTTCACATGATTACACACCCATATTTTAATCTTGTTGAAGCATTTTGTATCATTTCTTTGACCAAGACTGCAATTCATTCCTTTTTGGAATGATTTAGTTGCGAGAATTATTTGTAACACAAGTATAATATAAATTATCTATGTTTACTATACATTTTCTATATTTGGATAAATCCCTCTTTCTTCTCTATACCTTAGCAGTATCTCCCTTGCATATTTACTAACCAATGCAACTTGAATGAAGCAAATTTATTAAATTCAAACTGTTTTATTGTAGATCCTTTTGAAATGAGCCGATTGCTGGGCATTATGGAGTCAACTGTCAATTGAAGGCTACACGAAATTTAAAATGCTGACCTGGCAGACATTGGTAACCGAGTTTTAATTTTTATATAAAAACGGCCTAATTTGACTATTTGGTCAGCCCTTTACCTATTTTATAAATTTAGTTATCACATTTGAGCTTGTTGATGGATCCATTTCATTCCTTCACCAAATTAATTCTACGGAGTGTCCCAGGAAATATGTTTATTACGCTGGGACTACATTTTTCAACTCTATAGCTGAAGTGGGGATAAGTTTGACAGATTTTTGCCCCTTCACCCCTTTGTTAGAGTTAGGGAGGACAGAACACTGCTACACACCATACAGAGGAGAAAGGTTAATTGGATTGG
>LYUA01000354.1:389947-400386 GCA_002093875.1 Calopteryx splendens
ATCCAGTTTTAACAATTTAATATTTTGTTTAATGCTAAAAAACAATGGAATAATTGCATTGGCAACAATGTAAACAATATGGAGCGGAGTTTCTGTACTCTGAATGACTGCCCAATCAAATTTATTTTGAGAAATCAAACATGCTCAACATATTCCTCAGAATAGAGTACAGTAAATAGAAATTTTTTAAACTTATTTTAAGACTAAAAAAAACTAATTTGTTTTTCTCATGTTTTGTAAGCAAATATTGTCAGCTGATTTGCCACAAGTGTTCACCAGATTGCGATAAAATAAGTTTTAAAACTTCAGTTCAAATAACTTTGTTACATTCTTAATAAATTTTTACAGACCTTATAAGTGATAATAAGAGATAATACATATTTATTTATACTATACTATTTATTATATTATGATTTTTATGACAACAACTATGAGTATGTATGTACTTCAATGTGAAAATACCACTAGCAAAAAAATGAGATTTCAGAATTCCCTTTCCAATCTATGCTAAAATGTGACTTGATAACTCAGTAGCATTCACCTACCAGCTGGAATGTCCAAGGTTTAAATATGCGTGATACCTATGGGCACCCTAAGCTTAACTTAAGCGGTAAGATGTACTGGATGCCTTAGGCATTTGTGTTTTGTTAACTCTTGTGGTTCATCCTCTGAGAAACCTAATGGCAATTCATGAGAGCCTTATTGCCTTATATTGTAATATGGGCAAATATATCACAAGAAATGTCCACAAAGAAAAAAAAACTCTTTGTTGTGACAAAATTATGACTGATCTTTCTGAAATCACTATTTAATCCCCTCTTTTATTTGTTTCCTTCTAAGGATATTAATCCTCATGCTCTATGCCAGAAGCATTACTAGAAACACAATTTTGTACCTAAGAATGAATTGGAATATAAATTTTTCTGGATTTATGAAATGTGCTATAAGCTCTAAGTGAATTCTAAGTACTGAAACTGGAAGCCTTACCATACTAAATTTGAAATGGACTGACTTGTCAGTCAAAAATCAGCGGTTGGATGCAATCACTTCATTCCATCTGAACTTCCAAAATGCTGAGTTCTAGAACATTCTGATCTGGTTGATACATATTTGTGAATCTAGGATTATTTATCAATAAAAGAATATACCAAAGATGCAATGGGGTAGTGATTCTATCAATATTCTGAGAGAGTATGTCAGAATTTTATTTATCACTGTATTTTTTTAAAAAACATACACAAAAATACACTAAATTAAGCTGAATTTGCATGCTGGAAAGGTGGGCCAGTCTGAGAAGCATGAAATTTTAAGTAGGCCAAGGCTTACCTTGGTCACCCCTAAGTCCTGTCCCTGTTGATGCAATGGGTTAAAACACTCAATACTAATTTTTCTATTTCATTATGTTCCGAGTTCAAATGTAGGCATAAAAGATAGTTGATATATTGGGCAGCATTGAAAGTATTAATATATTGACTGACACAAACCCAATGTAGTATAGTCTCAATAAAACAACCGTGATTCAAAAACCACTCATTCCAATAAAATATCATTCTTTCAAGGATAAGCAAAAATATATACCAGCCACAAAATGTCATTAAGTCCATTAGAAATTTAAGTCAAACTCAGATTTATATTAAATTAGCCTCAAGGAGTCTTAAGAAAAAAGCATTTCACATGTTAA
Organism: Calopteryx splendens; assembly: GCA_002093875.1. NCBI lineage: Eukaryota > Metazoa > Arthropoda > Insecta > Odonata > Calopterygidae > Calopteryx > Calopteryx splendens. Next base: position 391,629 of record LYUA01000354.1, read on the forward strand.
CCAACAATTTTTTTAATAACAAAAAACATTACGGATTTACTGCTTTTGCTCACCAATATTAATAGAAATTTCTAATGAAGAAGTATTTCATTATGTATGATTTTTGCGGGATAAATATCAGAAAACATAGTTTGTAGCTTTCCTCTCCTGCTGGAAACCTAGGTAAACAAACTAAATAGTGTTGAAATCAGCTGCAAAGTAAATATTTAATAAATTAAGCAAAAATTATATAAAATTTCCAGTTGAAAAGTATCAAACAAGATAACATGAAATAAACAATATGTAATGACAGAAAGGTTAATTTTTCATTCTAAAATTCTAAAATGTTTTTGCTTATCACATTGGCCTAATAAATAATTCTTATTTAATTGGAAATTACATCATATCAATATCATGACATAATATATCATGATATGGAGAATATACATATTTTATGTAAGGTACAATTGTCCAAAGGATTTTAAGAATGAAAAATGCATCAAATAAAAATCCATTGTAAATAGTCAGGTGTGGTCATTAGGACCAAATACCTAATCATTAAAAACATTACTTCATATTCACTGCATTTCCCATATTTAATTTATCTATCAAAGCTTATTATTCATCAAAAAGTACAGATAGTTATCGATGAGAGGTTAACAGCAATTTTATGTATAACAAAAGCAATAAAAAAAACCTACCATTAATTACAAGAATATGCTCAATTAAGAATCACTAAATGGGCACGTATCTCATTCTGGGAGGAGACACTATCACTGAAAGATTTATTTTTGAGCCAAAAATATGTTTTATCTACATTGTATTTGGATAAACAAGCTCTTTTCAAATTCATGAGCATAAAACTTTCCAATTTTCTCTGTCCACCATTTCTGAGAGCAAAATATTTGAAACAGCTTAATAATCTGCAATTAATTGTAGTAAAATCATATTTCTAATCCAAAAATAGCCTTATTTCCCATTTTCCTGCAGGGTTTTCAAGCTCTAGATGTTTCAATAGGTTTTAATTTCAAGATTTTTTTATCAGATACATGGTGGAGGAGCAGATATGCAAGATAATTCTTAAGGGTTTTTAATATACTATGAACATATGCAACAAGACCCATGTAACATTGTTTTCGACCAATTGATAGTATCTGTATACACTTTCCTGCTGGTGGATGTCTCACTATGGGTCTTACTTGTTACAACACAATTACGCATTATGATTACCTTTGAAGACATGGTTTCAAAACAGTAATAGATAAATAATAAAATAATAACTTAAATGTTCTCAAACATGCATTGAGGAGTGTTCTTTTATTTGACACATGATGGAAAAATAAAAACATTTAAGTAAATTTTCAGTGTTTTAAAAGTATTTTGAAAATTTTGAAAGCATGGTAAAATGGAATGACTATATAAGGTAGTGTCAGACACTTAATGGGACAACTAACCTTTTAATATTCTTTTAATTCTTTAAAATTACACATTATCATTAATTGTATAGAAATGTATTAACCCTTCAACTAACGAGGTGCCAATATATCAGCTTCCCCTGGTTGCCTTAAAACACTCAAGGTGCCGATATCTCGGCTCTAGTTTTAAACCTGTTTTAAATTTGTTATAAATTGGATATTGACATATAATTAATTACTGGCTAATTGAAGATATGTTTGATTGTATTCACTGCCAAAATGGGTCCTCTTAATGTCTTTAGTATCGAACATAAACAAATTAATTGAATCTTTCCCCACCTGCTTGACAGCTTTTTCACAGATTAATCATCAAAAATGATTTTGCTCTACATATCTGCAGATTACACCCTCTCTTTCTATAGGACTACGAATAAATTTTGTCAGCGGTCTCTTAACTCTCATTCAATGGTAATATGATATATTGCAATCTTGTTGAGTATTTCTCAACACACATTCATTTGATATACTATCACATTGCCACCATTTGTCCCATTCATACATTTTTCTTCATTATCCCTTATGGTTGAGACTTTTTCTTTCAGCAGGTTGAGTAGATGTTACCTGGAGGATGTGCTCTATTTCTTGAGTGTGTTTATGAGGTGAACCTATATTCTGTTATCTTGAGTGCTTTGGAGACTTATTTGAATGCTAAAAGTTGTGATAACTGGAGTTGATAATTTCTGGAACTCAGAATGGTAGGCTCATCATGAAAAATAATGAGTGACAAAGAAATTCCAAATTAATTAGATGATGTATCCTACAAATTTGAATTGCTCTTTTTGTCAGAAAGTGATTTAGGAACTGAAAGTGATATTGAATGTGTGCCAGATATAACATACCAGACAGCGAGGATATTTTTACCTATAAACCTTTACCCTATTACACATTTTTACCTACATTTCATGGACTCCCTTTTAGCTCCTTTTGTCACAGAAACAATCATTATGCTCAGAAGTATATTTCAACAAACACTTAAATGGTTATACCCTTTATTAGAGAAATAGATAAGGAAATAAAGTATACCATAAATGGGAAAGAGGAAATTATGTGGAAACCTAAAGTGATCTGCAGTTTTAATAAATTTATGGGGTCTATTGACACTTCTGAGATGATGCCAAAATCTTGTATGATGAAAGAAAGAGTGTAGAATATTGGAAAAAAGTATGTTCAATATAATTTCAGGAATGGTTATAAATAATTATATCCCTAGAAAGAAAATTTCAAAGGATCTGGGAAAGTACTGTAAACTGTCAAGACTAAATTTTTTAATAAATATAACTGAGCATTTAGCTAATGACTTGGTTTTAATGAGGGAGAATAGTTAAAATGGGTGTTCAAAAACTTGAATGAATGAAAGAGGCTAATTTCAATGTTTGCAGTGCTATGAATAGAATAAAAAGATCCACAACATTAGGTGTAATCAAGGCTTACATGGAGAAGGTTAAGCCAAACACAAATGCTGACATGGTGAAATGTACTTTCTCACATTATATTTTATATTGCATGAAAAAAAAGGAATGTATGTATCAAATTTGGACATGTTAGAGTTGATTCTGTAATGTTTCATATTCTCTGATCATCTTTTTGGCAAATGCTGAGGTTATAGAGTTATATTACTTTGATAATTATTTACTTTGTCGATAAAAAATATTTTTGTACAATCTTAGGTTATAAATATAAATAAAGTTTTGTCACAAATAAAACTTCAAAAATTTCAAGTAAAATTTGTTATCTAAACACATGAAGAATTTCGATTTCCTAGGCCAAAATATAGGCTCACAAAAAATATATAACCCTCTTAGTGCTACCTTCTGCCAGTGGTGCTAGCGAGAAATGCGAAGGGTAATTTAACAAAATGTATCACCTTAGGAAAAAAAGGTTTTGAAGTTACTATTTTAGGTATCCATTAACATTTTTTTTTGTTTTTATAAATTGAATTCGTTAACATTTACATATGAGCCAATAAATCAGCTGGCCACACTTTTCGCCCGAGATGCAAAAGCCAATATATCGGCCGGTCACACTAAGAGGGTCTAATAAACACTTGAAATTTCAAAAAAATACGCACGAGCTTTCAGGGATTAAATAACTAAAATGCTGCAAGAAGGAAAGAGTTAAACTTGTAATCTAATGAAGTTAAACTATTAATTACTCTGTTTATAAGAAAATAATCAGCACATTAAAAAAGTTTGACTTCAACATAAATAACTTGTTAGCACAACAATATTTTTAATATTTTTGAGTAAATTCACATGCGTGTGATCAATTACTGTTAAAAGTGAGTCGCTGAAACAGTAAATCAAATTAATATCATTTTAAAACCATACGAGGTTACAAAACACTAATAATTCACTCAAGTGCAAAAACCAGCAAATATTAACAAATAACAAAACAAACTACAAGTGCAAATACATATTTGTGTATCAATATGTAACTGTATTGTGGTGTGCACACATTCATACTCACTTTCTTCTCTTGTCGATGGGTAATTTGATGTCATTTTGCATGCGAACATTAACCATGTCAGCTGGTGTGCCGATAAACCCTCCACAGGCCCCTGCTAATGAGGCCATAGCCACACGCTGGTAGAATGGGATGGCCTCCCCTGAGGGAGCTACAGCCTGCTTTGCTACCTGCCACGTCACCCACCAGCACAGCAGGACAACAGCAGTTTTATATGCAGCAGATACAAATGTAAACTATCAGAGGCACTTGGTCAAGAAAAACTGACCAAACCATATCATTTCTCTATGGCTAATTCCTTTGAGGGTGAAATTTTTTTAATAATTTTAGGATGTTATAACATCTATCAGTGTCTTTTATGTCAATGTATTTCACCTTGACAAAATACTATATACTCATAAATTAAGAAAAACTTCTTATTGATGCATTAAGATGTCAAGACTTTTGATTAATTTGTTTTTTTCATCCTTCTTCCCAGCTAGCTTCCGAGTAGAATTAATTATTAGAAAAGTCTAAGCAGAAGTAGCACCATTAGGAGAAGGGAATGTATGAAATAACTGGAATGCTGTACAATTTTACTGGCTGCAAACTTACATTCAGTATAACTAAAAACAAAAGCTGCCTGTAATGAATAGTTTTGTTACCCATAGCTACCAGCACTGTGAAAATCACAATAAAGCAAAAATTACAACTTGGAGAACACTACAAAATTGTTAAAACTAAGACGGAATAAAACATTCTCCTTTTAATGTTTTAGAAAATAGAGCTTATGACAGCATTTCATAACTTCATTAAAAGAAATTTTAAAGATTACACTCTTAAAAAAACAAGAGAGTAATGCCTAACGAGCCATATCAAAGATATTAAATTTGAAAATTATAGGCACTATCAGTAGCATTAAATGGTTACATATCAAAGCACTCAAGCAATAAACTGCTTTAATTCTTTTCACTACTTTCAGCCTAAAAACATAAATTATAACTTAACTTCAGTGCAGCTAAAAAATTTGATTTGCCATTCACCTAAGGAACTGAATTAATTTAAACTTGAAATAAAGAAGCTATAAGCTGGAGCTAAAATCTTTCTCTGAAACTGTAAACTTCAGCAATACCTAGTCTGGAAATATGAATTTGGAAGAAAGCTAGCACAGCAATGAATAATTAAGAATGTTTATATTTTGAAATTGGATGTATTAGGCTGGAATAAGCATTTTCCAACAGTAATACAAATATGTAGTTCCAAATTTTCCCTCCTAAGAAAACACACAATGATTTTCCTCCAAACAAGTACATGGCAATAAAAGTAAAACAAAAACATTTCAAAGCTATATGGCTATCCATTGAAATTGCTCATTTCTCATGCAATATAATATTTTGGATACAATTTAAAAATTTGGTCGTAATATTATTTAATGTGACTAGGAGTCTTAGAGAATGCCAACTAGGGACAAATTTTTCTTGTATTGGACTCAACTTCACTCATCTTTTTATGTTTTAAACCATAGGGATTTATTTCATAACTGTATGAAACTAATAAATGCATAAGTCCATTCTTTTCAACATTTATCTAGTTTTATCACACATCGAGTTGACACTTAAATCAGCGGTAGTAATTTCTTCTCATATTTTAAATTCCAATGGACATTTTTCTACCAAAGTTTGAGTTTTAAGTTTTATACATGCTAAAACCTATAGAGTGATAATGAACAGCATTACATTGGATCCATAACTAACTCCTAATGTCGCAATGATAAGTAACAACTGAGACTATTACAAAAATAAAGGATTCTCATTAATGGCATCACTTTTTCCTAGATTATGTAATCTTCCATGAATTATGACTGCCATTTGTTTCTTGCTAAAGGTTTATTTTTTCCTAATATGGTAACTATAAATGTTATCTATGCATAAAAAAATTGTGTAAGATAGTGTGATTGCTTTAGTGAGTGTCCCTATTGCTAATTCACAAACCCTGAGGCATTTTCATCTAAGATCACATAATTGCCACCTAATTTCCACTAAATGTGATGAAAATAATGGTTAACAATTACATAGTGTGCAGTAAGGATAATACATATTATGCCATTTAAGGATGCATCCAAAATTTGAACAGGTTTGATGCATGCATGCATGTAAAGTATTATAAAAAGGATCAACAAATGACCACAAAGGAGAACGTTTTGGCTCAATTCTATGCATTATGCCCAAGATGTCTCCTGGGTGGATATGATTGAGAAAAATCACCTCAATTTTTACAGAATTGATTTCTCTACCGTGATTTACCAGAAGTCTACATTCAGGAATAGGTCTGTTATAGTCATGAATTAGCTCTGACCCAGTAACCTTATTTTTCACCATCGTTATAATCAGTGCACTTATTTTGTCATGTCACCATGGCCTTCTAAAAATATGTTACAGGGGAATACTGAGAAAAATGGCTTGTTTGTCTTGCTTTGAAATAGCATGAGGCCAGTGAACTCCAAATGCACTGAGTTTTGAAAAAGTTAATACTTTACAAGTTTAAGGCCAATATTTTCCCAAAAAGTTTAGCTATAAAGCCATTTGTGTGCATGAAAGGGAGGCTTCATACTTTTCCTAATGCAGTTAATGATATTATTTAAAAGAGTTCTAATATGGGTTCTAATCTGATCACCACTGACAGTTTTTGGACCAAAAGGTACATCACTGTTGAATGGTGAATGTTTTCGAAATGGTATTCTACATCATGGCCGAGGTTATGCTGCTTGAAGCTGCAGAAACTCCAAGTAATGATGTTTAGATTGAATGGGTGATTGAAAAAACAATGTAATCATGTAGTACTTCACACATCACTTTAATGCCCTGTCAAATGGTGATAAATGCAAAGTTATCAAAAAAGGACAGGTAACTCATCTATAGAATATAAAAACAAAACTGAAGAAATAAAGTCGATGCTTTGCGATGATACCAAGTGATTTTTGGTATCATGGTAAGAAGTTCAGTGAGTCTTTTCAAAAGAGAAAACATTTTGGAACAAGAGTGATTATGATGAATTGAATAACATTTACAGAGCTGAAAAAAGACATAAAGACTCACAGAGTCAAACAGTCTGTGAAAAATATCAAACTTTATTTGTAAAAAAACTAAAGAATTGGATGATTTCCAAGTGAACAATGCAGAGGAACAACAATATCAAGAGACTAGGGAAAGAGACACTTTGTTCAAGCTACTTACTATCTTGGAAAACAAGACTTAGTTTAAGACAATATGGCAAAAGTGCCTACTCTTTAAACAGAGGGAATTTTATTGAGCACTCAAATAAAAAAGCTAGGGGTGGTTAATTTCATGTAAAGAGCAACTTAAAATATGTACAGTATTTCATATATCTCTGGGGTGAAGCAAAATGTCCTTATATCTCCTGTAAGAAAATTTACAACTAAATGAAATTAGGTAAAAAAGAAATTTACTAAACCCATTTTGTGGTGAGAGTAATTGTTGAAACCTTGGATATCAGCATACCTACATATGCATACTACACTTTATCTAGCACACTTATCAGCCATAAAGCTTGGAGAAAATGTTGAAGGGATCGATTATCGATAGTTAAGGAAGAGAATAGAGAAAAATAGAATACATAAAAGATGAAATATTAAGGTAATTTCCACAAAACTCCTAGAATTAAACCAGTTTCTTTCTCATTGTGTTAAGATGTCAACTGTGCAAGGAAAAAATATATCTTTGGACATATTAAAGCTTGGAAATTAATTTCTATTATTTTTCTTCCATAATCTACCTTTGCTATCTAGTTTAGTGTTTTTAATATTTTCTTGTAATTATAAGTTTTCCTACGGAATGACACATTGTGAAAAATTTATCTTATGCTCTCTTCCTGCAGTCACAGAAATATTTTTAACAAACAAGGTGTCTCCCTTAAACTGTCTATTACATTTAATTTTTTTCTCAACTGTGTGTTTCATGATTGCAGTTTTATGAAATGGCTCATTTCAATGTCTCATGTGATGATCATGGATTTAAATTCTATCTGGGATAGCTGTTACCCTTTTTTAACCAAGATATAGCTTACTTATGTTAGTATATTTTAACTTTCCTGAAGTCATATTAAGTTGTGCCACCAAAAGCAAAGGTGCTAATAATAACTAAGCCTAATAGCTATTCGGTACCATTTTATACTGAGGATCACAGATTTAAAGATCAGAAAGATTTTGTCCATGTTTAATGATGAATAATATCTGGTATAATATCTATTTGAAGGAGAGGCAATTTGGATCAAACTATGCACACTTCTACAATCAAGCACAAACTTTACTGAGAGAAGACAACTTTCACCATTACTACAAAATCAAGAACAAGTCTAGATTCATAATAAAAAAAGAGGTAATTTATGCATCTCACTTACTTGACACTGTTTGGACATGCTGTGGTGATAGAAGCTGATAGAAACAAAGTGCATGTTCATATTAATCATTAATACATGCAGCTACGAAGTAATTCTAAATTAAGTGCCTTATCCATAAAGGGAAACCTACAAACCTCATAAATGCCAAAGCGTGTAGTGGAATAGGTTAGCTGCCGACATAAGGATGCAGAAAGACCATTGTACAGGGCCAAAACTCCTTGCTGCTTAACAATATTTAGGGTCAGTCGTGTGATTGACAGCTTACCCTCCTGTTGTGTTTGCAAATGTACCTGTAAAGAAACCATTTAAATTAAATACAGCGTACCAGATATTTTCACAGCTTTTTATGCACCAGCAAAAATCTTCTTTCATTTGTGTACATAAAAAAATTACAATAATCAACCCGAAGGTCGGTTTGGTAGGTGAGGGTAGAGCTCAGCCAGTAC
>LYUA01000354.1:439060-451354 GCA_002093875.1 Calopteryx splendens
CTCCCGTCTCCTCCCTTTTTCATCCCCCCCCTCCACAACCCTCCTCTACCCTCCCCCTACCCCGGCATGAAACCTCTCCCCTCCCATCCCCCACTCTTCATCCCTCCCCTTCGGGTGGAAGGAGCTCTGCGTCGTGGCTTCAACCCTTTCCCTTCTCGTCGGCCATCAAAATGCAAAGCGGTGGAGCCAGGAACGAAGCAATCGAACGAGCAATTACTCCAAGCCGGAATCGAACGGCCGAGTCCTCAAGCTGGGCCCTGCAGTTAACATTTCCATTGTTTAGAAACGGATTAACGGTTTGGGCCTTCGGGGGGCGGTTCATGGGGGGGGGGCATGGTCTTACGGTCGTACGAGGGGAAGGGGGAGCGGAAAGTGAAAAAAAATAAAAATAAATAAAATGAGAAGAACACAACAGCGCTCTCCCGTGTCTGCTGCGCTGCGGTTGGCCGTTCTCCCGATCATTTGGTCGTTCCCATTACGCGTCTCACCACTTGTCGGGGGGGTCCTATGAGAGAGGGGTGTGCGCCCTTATTTTTAAATTGGGGAGTAAAACGTGTTCGAATGCGCGGAAGGCAGGCGTCCCATTGCTTCGCTGCTCGTTTACCGCGGATTCGGGGGACTACAATCGAAAGTTCGTGTTCCTCGGAAGATTTTCCGGTTTATTCCTGTCGTCAACCCGGAGGCAGTTTTGCCTAAAAAAAATGAGCCTTAAGTTCCCGATTAAATGAAAAAGTTTTCCTTCTAGGGCAATGGCCGTAATTGGGACTCCGTGGGTTCCACGTCGTTGCCACGTTGTTACATCCAACTGCGCTGTGGGATCGGAATATAAAATGTTTCCGCGCTGAAGGTAGTAACAGCGAATTTATACTTTCATTAAAATTTGATTAATTACTGATGTTTAATTAAGTCGCAGTATTTCATTTTGCCGGTCTTCATTAATGTTTGACTAAGCTGTTTACTTTATGTTTCGATTTCCTTCATTCGTCTAAATTACGAAATGCTAGTGGTGTTCCGGCTGTTGAAATGCAAATGAGCCACGGGGAAGCTCTACTGCACGTCTTCTCGGGATAATCGTGTCAACCGCCCTTCTTCCCCCAAGCCGCGAAGTATTATGTTCACCTTTGCACGTAAGATGCGGGAATCAACCCGTGTAAAAAAGAATCAAACATGTTATGAAATAATGTTGGTGAATAAAACATACACAAAGGAAACTTAAAGAACCGTTGAATTCACCGTGAAAAAATATGAGGTAAAACAAATCTTCAGTGCTCGCCACCATGACCAGAAACGCACGAATTTTATCCTCTAATACCATTTACGTTGGTAGTAAAAAACATATTATCATATAAGAGGACATTATTCACAGTCCATTACAGCATTGGAGAGCACGCTATTTTTGATCTTATAGAACATTCTGTAATACAGATCCCACAGGTTTGCGTCTGATCGCATTTTCAAAGAAGTTATTTATCATTTTTAGCGAAGTGCCATAAAATGATGGATGACGATTCAGGTTGGTGAAGAAGCGGATTCATTCTAGGAGCTAAGCTCGTGCGATTTTGACGTCCTGCAGGTTCCTTTAAAATTAAAATTTTCGCGTGAAGGTGGAACTCTGTTAGTAGAAAAAGGAAGGATCGTTTATATCGCGAGCATAGGTGAAAGAAAAAGTGAAGGAAGGGGAAGAAAATCAATTTTCATGATCAATGGGTTGAATTTATTCAAAAAGTGACCACATTTGCCTGTCATTCAATATTTTAATGTATGCATAAATTATTCCGCTGGCAAATAAAATTAGTTGTTTTAGAAAATTTAAAATAAAACGTTGAGTACGTATTGTTTAGTCATGTTATGAAGGGTCAAGTTGGTTTCTTATAAACCAGCCGGATTGCAATCTCCACCAAAACATATTCGGCCTTTTATCGACTCGACCAGTAATCTTTTCTTATATTTGGTAATCCGTCGGTGAAAATCATTTTTGTAGGATTCAACGAGAGAAGGCAGTTTTATTTTTATTCTCACATGAGTAATACTTTATGTGAACATCCCACGAAAATGCACCAGAAATTTTGAAATTCATTCGTAATTCGTGCAGCTAAGGTGCTCGTGAAAGTTTAAAAACCGAAGCCCGCGCACCGCTCAGCATTTTGCGGGAAAGACCATGACCGAAGGGCAAAATGGAAGGGACGTATAGGTACATCCATAACTCTCTGGGCATTTCGTTTTCTCCTCACAAAAAGATAAATAATCCCCTCGGACTCGTCCCTCAGCGAGCCCTGCCTTTCTCCTTGGGGAAGGAGAGGAAAGGGCGGAGTAATGCCGGACGTGGATGGGGAGAATGTGTTTGGGGGCGTGGATCGTAGGAGGGGGGGATTGGTGCACACAAAAAGGCAACTCCGTGGATCGGATGAGTGTCCGCCGCCCCCTTGGGGCCGCAGTCGCTGCCGTGCGCAAGCCAGCCGGAGCGTAGCTCGGAGCAGTCGGTGTCTTCTTCCCGAAGATTCGAATCTCGCCGAGGCAGTTGGCTATTGATCGCGCGGGAGGGTGGGTGTGTGTGTGTGTGTGGGTGGGTGTTAGCCGCCTCACCCGTTTCTCTGGGTTTGGTTCCGGGCGGGTGCCCCACGGAGAGGCGGAGAGCGCCGCCGGCGGTGCTGCCGCGATCGCCGGAGACGTCTTCTGGTGTGGGTGTGGCTATTTCGATCCCCCGCGCGGTCCTTCCGGAGCGAGCGGGATATTTGGTCATCGGATGTGACCGGAAACCGCATCGGTGGCCAAATGGGGCACTTGTCCCCTGGACAGTATGTTTCCCTGCGATAATTGCTGGAGCGCGACCGAAACTTTTCTCCTAACTCCCCAATTCACAGTAGGCGCGGAATTTTCTTGTTAAGTTTCTTGCCAGTGGAGTCACAGCCCCCTCCAGTTTAAAACTAAAGGAGACAAGTATTTTCTGCATCAGGTTTCTCTGTCCAACAACTGTAAAATTACACGTTAGTAATTATAAGTATTCGGCTTCTTTCCTTATAAAGCAGCATAATTTCTCCCTCAGCTTTACGTTAGGTGCCGAATTTTATTTGGAGTTTCAGCAGGGAGTGCTTATCTTCCAGCTTTCCAAATTTGATCTTTTTAGGTTATTTTTCATAAATACTGCAGATTTATGTGAAAAAAGATTTTCATTTATTCATCGGGAAATAAGCCATTTTATGATAACATGGGTCCATTCCTGCGTGGTGCGTTTTATTTGTTTAAGAGTTTTTATTTATTTCATATCAAAATTGAACTCAAAGATTTACCGACTTATTCCTTTCAAATTCAGAATCTGTTTGCTTTGAATTAGCATAAATTTTATTCCTGGACAATTTTTTAATCATACGAATTTTCGAAAATATTCCTGCGAAATTGTGTTTTTGGATATAATTGTTCCTCCAATGTATATTCAAGTCTCCATTATACTTGCCTCTGGACGTAGTTATTCCTCATGGAGCGTATTAATCGAAAAATTGTTCAATTTTGTGCATCAGAATAATTCTTCTTCATTACTTACCATCTAGTTTCTTGAAAGTGTGTATTTTTCAACTTTCTTCTAATCGGCTTCTTTTAAAGACCAATCATACGAAAAGTTTGTCACACACAAATAACACCCAGGGCACTCGATATTCGTTTAAGCTGCTCACCAGAAGATCATTATATTATTCAACTCATTTTTTCTCGTGAAAAGGATAGAAAATCGGAAGAAATAAATAACTCAAATTCAAAAAATAAGAGGGTAAAAGGAGTAGCTTCGTGCATGCTCATTCAATTATACAGCTCTTTGGCAAGGCATGGATATATTGCATCCGACAACGACTCTTAAAAGCCGCCTTACTGGCTTCAGTCCAATGATATTTCCAGCGTGGCAGACCATAAAAATGCAAATCGATATCTATATTAGCACGATATATTCGGCGAACCTGTGGTAAGTGTTGTTTCAAGAAGTTCTTCTCGGTTACTCGTTCACTTCAGAGAAAGCAACAATGCTCTTAAATCATCGCACAACTTCAGGAATATGCGGATTTACCTTATCATTATAATTTCTCGCCATTTCGATAAATATTTTCTCCTTGTATCACAGTTTTGGAAATTATTGGCTTAAATTTGGAAAATGGAAATCGTGGTAGGTAAAAAAGAAACTGCAGGAATTATCGTCAAATGTAAAGTAGGAAAAACATGACTCATTTTCCCATAAAATCAGCATAATAGGAAGGTATTGGGTAGTTCCAAAGAGTTAACGGAGTTATTAGTATATTTTATGATGATCATTTGTGATGTATACATTTATTTGTTATCATATTTATTCGAGAAAAGTTTTCACTGGGTTTTACAACGGTTGACTTGTCCAGTAGCCCTTTGTCTGAATCTGTATCACGCGTTCGCATTCAGTCTCGGAGATGGAACTTGTGTTCCATACATTATTATTGAATATTTATCATAGTTTGAAACGATATTTGATGTTCAAATATACGAAAAATTACTGTTAGTTGTATAAAAAAAGAAGCCTTAGGATAACATCTATAAGGAAGTGGAAGATACGTGGAGTTGAGAAAGTTTAATCCTTGGCACTGAGGGGGATAGTGCAATGAAAGGCACTATTCTTCTGTTCTAGTACTGCGTGATGTTAGTGTGAGCATATGATTAAATTGCACATAGTGTTTGCATTTTTATTGCTGCTTTGTTTGCTCACGAATATTAGTGGGGGGAAGCTGAGAGAAAGAGATGAAGTATTCCAAATTGTATTCACGTTCACTGTTTTTGGTGATTGTTCAAAAGGGGACCATTCATTCCGGCTGGAACGTAATTTTAGGAACAAATTCATTTAAAATACATCCATCAAATAGTGATTCCATTGATTTTATTCTGATCTACCTAATCTGAATCTCCATGCAAACATATAGGTAAAGCTCTGAAACGGTACGAAAATATTGTAAATTTTCATTCACATAAATTTCGTGAGCTCCCTTAACAGTTCATCTGTCGCTGCTGCACATCTTCTAGCTTTAATCAATGATTCAGCTAATACTACTCAATTGAGGTTAACAATTCAAAATTTGAAGATTAGGCATACGGCCAGAGGAACGGAAATAAAATTATGTTATGTACCTAGTGGTTGAAAACTATGATATTTGCACGACCAATTGTATGATTGACTTTATACATAATTGAAACTATCTACTAAACAAATATATTTCGTAATGCCCATTAATCAAGGATGGTAATCTACAGAATGCAGAAGTGGAAAAATGAACAAGAATATATGAGCAATCTTTAGAATTAATCAGACCGACAGGTACTTCAATGTTCTAAGCATTGGAATAAGCTCAAATCATTCCTTTGCAAAAGCGTTTAAATATAAGATTTGACATATCGTGATTTAAAAACCTTTTCGCTGATTTTCAATATTTTGCTGAGATGTTGAAAGTCGAATCACGCCGATGTCACTGACTTATGATCTCTTCTTATCAGTTAAAAAGGGGCGCGGTAGTCCAGTGGGTAGAGCCCTGAGCTACTAGCTAGGTTCGATTTCAGCTGACGCTTCATGGAATCCTCAGCTTCACCCAAGCTGTGCACCATTTTTTCGGTTTCCAGGTCATCCTGGGATATAACAGGTGGTACATGGAAAGGAACTGGCCCCCCTACCTATCAGTTAAAAACTGATCAAATCCAAAAAATATTTTTAACCAACGGGTTAAGGAGATAGATGTGGCAGTATATTTGTACCTCTTTTAATTAAGTATTCAAATCAGTTGACTCAGCTTGACTTGATTTGAATGTAAATTAAACACGCAAGCTTAAGCATTATTGTTAGTTACCAAAGCTTAAATAAATATTTTGTCTCCCGTGAAAACATTTTCATATTATTTCAAAAAGTAAATTTATCATCAGTGTAAGAATGATCAAAAATGGTTAAATTGGCAGCTGGTCTCCAAACAACCCCTGAAACTTTCTTTGTTTGAGGCTTTCAGGGTGTTGTGTATTGAACTGTAAAAATGAGCTAATAACATGTTATAAATAGTGACATAGGAATGAGTAATGCAAAAATATGTGAACAGTGATGATGGAACAGGACCTCGTAGGAGTTTCATCGCACCGTGGTGTTTAAATCTTAAAAAGATACAATCTCCGGCTGAAACTCAAAAGCGTGGAAATAAAATCTCTCACCCGAATTTCAAAGGAATTCAAAAACAAATACCATATTTAATTTTGTCAATTATATTTAATCAGGAATAAAACGCAAAAATTCAATATCCTAACCTCTAACCTTTTGGATGAAATCATTCTGGAAATAAGGCATTAAACTTCTGGAAAACTCATACTCGAAAAGACGCTTAATATTAGCAATGTTTATTTTACATTCCATTTAATTCCCCATAATTTATTTCCTCATTGTTGGGATTTTTAAATGTCGGCATTCGGCTATATTTCTTCCATTTTATGTCACTAATTTTGATTGTAATTATATTACGACAATTTATATAGTTCCAGTATTTCATAGTTGTATTTAAGCATTTTATCTGTGCATTGAGAACAAATTCATTTGTATAGATAATTTATTTACTTTATAGCTATAAAGATAATGAAAATCTAAGGTGCTTATACGAAAAGGTGATGAATTACAAGCCTTAGTTTAATCAGTTGAACTAATCTTGTTTTCAGAAACTCTGAGACTACGAGGGAAATATAGAGTATCAAAATATTTAATAGTGTTCAATGCAACAGGTTTTGCGCAAATGTCAATTCTTTTCCATAACTACACTCCGAACCAATATTGTAACTTTCAACGGAGTTCGTCATCAAATCGAAAAAAATACTAGCGAGTGGATACCAGATGACCAATGCTGGAGGCACTAATACACTTCCGTGGTTAGGTGTCAGTCAGCTCTCATTTGAGCAGCCTCACTCTACCACACCTTTACTGTTTTCTGAAATAAAAATGAATGTGTAAAGTTTTCATATGCGAGGCGTCTTATGCAACCTATCAAACTCTCGTTCTACGGAAACATCTATTTTGGCCGTATTAAATTAACATTTTAATTAGAATTAATTATGCTCGTAGTTAGAGAATATATAATTTACATAAAAGGAAAAACGTTGTTTAGTTTTAGAATGGCGTCATGCAAATAAAATAAATTTATACAGCCGTTGAATAAAGCTGGTGAAATGTAGAGAAATTTACTGACGTCTTCCTGGCGTCAAGACTTCAATAAATATTTCCCCGTTAATGGTCACCTCTGTTGACCGAAAAATCATTTTATTGGTTTATTGCCCCGTTTTTAATGTTATTGGCTATATCGTTTTTCTGAACGTTACGAACCAATAGTTCTTACTTCTTGGTTTATTTTAGCAGCCGTCTAGGGTAAGGAAATCGAGGAGGAATGTGAACATCACTTACTAAATTTAATATTTTAACATAATTAACCTCAATACTTCTGGGAAATTTTATTTGTAAATTTTTAAATCCTACAATATTATTCGTATTCTTCCAGTGCAATTAATATTTTAAGCAATTACTTACGATAGTATTGTTGGGATTACCTCTTACGCTTTACTTTAGTGAAGTTTAAGTAGGTACGTATCTGTTTTCAAAATCGTTTTCATTTAAAACTGTACTGCCGTTGAATATAGCTATTTTTCGCGATATAGCATTTTTAAGTTATGCTCTGAAGAAAATAAGATGGTTTAAAAAAATTAAAATTTTGACATAGAAAGTGAATTTTGTCAAAATTAGTATAATCACATTCTTGATATATATTTTCTTGCGAAATTTCCTTTCCTAACAATTATAATTATTCTTGCCGATTCTTTAGCGAGAGGTATACTAGAATTTCGAGATCCAGGTATTAAAAGCGACGAGCTGAAGTGTATTATTTCGAAGCAGATTGATTTACTTCTGTACACGTGGAATATGTTAACTGCAAATTGGCAAAGTGGACACGTTTTTTTATATTTAAATATTATATTTATTAAAATAAATTTTATAGGATAATATGCATAAAATTATCCCAGGTTACTCAAAAAAGGTTTGAAACTATGTTCATGTCGGATTTGGATACATTTTCCCGTTTTAAAATATTAGAAACGAAGTTTGCCAGAAAATCTGTTGGGGAAATGATACTCCTTAGGAAAGTCCAGAATTACTGTTCAGAGCCAAAAGAGGTGTGACAAAACTGGAATGTGAGCTAAATTAAACAGGTTTATTTCAAAGATCCTTAAATAGAAACATGCTGGCTCACGGTTTGCCACCGGGAAATGCGTACCTACTGATGAGAATCAAATGGCAAAGTCATTTGAAACAAATCGTCCATTTATTGGAGTGGATTACAGCAAACAGCGTTCTAGTTATGTTTTTTTAGCCAATCTGAGAAGGAAAAACAAACATTCGCGAATAGTTCCCGAGTGTGTATGGCTCTTTTAATTCCAAACATTGCTTTTCCTCACTGGGGGAAGCTGCGTCGAAAACCTTCATTACGTCCAATTCTATCTTTGAGGACGCGACCATAAATCACTTCTGCGTACTACTAGTCGTGCGCGCGCGCGCTCGATTACGTTAGCATGAAGTACTCGTTTCTGACGCACACTTCTGATAAATGTATGGTTTCAATACGTTAGTATTTAGTATCATATTTCACAATCACTGAATAAATAGTTGCTCTCTTCCTATTTTTATACAGTATTTAGTGGTAAATACTGGAATTAAAAGTACAATAACAAATCTAGTTTGTTATATAAGCAGAAGGGTGTGTCAAAGCAACCCCTATCATTTATTATTGCTTACCATCAACCGCTCCTGTTATCAATAGAGAGAGATGAAATAGGAAATATATCGTTTGGTTATAATTTTTCTTTGCATTGAGTGGGTATAGCACTAAATGTTTTTTCCTGAAGGTCCATTAGAGGCAAAAAAATTTCATAAGGTGGAGTGTTATGTAGACTAGATTAATATTATAAGATTGTATCACTACCCGTCTCTCCATCAAAACCCCCGTGTTCCCGACCCCAAATCCGGGTTTACTAAACGTAGTTTTTTTAATAGCACTAATTTTTACATATTTTTAGTTGTATCAAAAATTCCGTCTTAAAAATTGTGCATTCCTGGGATAACCTGACGTCTGGTAAAATCTAGGCGACCAGGCCTTGGTGAGATCAAAAGATATACGCAAGGGCTCCTGGAGGCCTGAGGAGGAAAAGGGATAACGAATTAAAATTAAGCAGTGATTAATGTTTTTCCGTAGTTTTAAATATCATTGGAATGTGGTTATTTAAAGAAAAAAGAGAAGATGGGATTGAGGTCCCCATTATCAAGAAAATATTTTTTTAGGTACAGAGGGAGAGCAAAGGTTTCCCGGTGATTTTCACATTATTTATTTTCTTTACACAAAGAAAAGGTCTTCTCCGCATACATTGAAATGGAATTTTTTGACCCTCGGGGAAAAGATAGTTTACGTGTGTATTGATTCTGTGCGCTTACTTATGTGACTTCTTTTAACTTGATATGCCTTTATGGAGCATGATTTATTCTCCTTTGATCCCGTTGGCATTTTCGCAAAAAAATATCGGAATAAATGGCTTTTGCCCCTCGATTTCATGGATCGTTTCTTTCGCTCACCCATTTCGCTTAAGTTACTGTTCGGAATCCAGCTTCATTTCCCCCCACTTCTGGTCATCCTCCCTTGATGGACCTTCGCTTTCCAGGGTCACCATCTACAGGCTTAATTCTTGCAGCTCCCATTGAGCACATTGACCTATTCCATTCCAGATCTGTGTGGAGTTCAATACATTGCCTGCGTGATTGACTTCCTTAATACTGTTGTTAGTAGGTATGTCATTTGTGTCATGTTTTTTCTTCAGCTTCACTATTTGGTAGTTTATGAAAGTCTAATTTCAGTTTTAACAAACATGGAGGCTAAAAAATACAACTTCGCACGCTATATCAGCATTTAAAAAGTCTCATTATGTTTTAACTATTGGTTTTAAAACAGCTATTGCTTATACCGAGATTACTGATTCCATGCTGATTACCTGAAAGTGTGATTTTATTATGTTATTGCCGGCAGTAGACTGGAGTAGTTAAATATTGTAAAGCAATCGGTCCGGAGGAGTCTCGGGTTCGAATCTGGGTGATGCCTTTGAAAATTCCCATTTAAACCAAAGCTCATTGAATTTCTAAGAAACCGGGAAAGGAATTGGTCCCCTGTTGTGAATAATTGAATGTGTGGATTTCACACGTGTAACCTCCGAAAATTATTTAAATTCCCGACGAGATTTACCTTCACACCCTTCTGGTTTTAGATTGTGGTTAATTTTTGTATTTTTCGGAAAGTTTTGTTCGATTGATTTACTTTGCTCAAAGAAAAATCCTTCTCTGCAAACATTGAAATAGAATTTTGGTCAATAGGAACAGGAAAAGGTGTAAACAATAAAGAGGATACTCATAAAGAGGATAACATATTGTAAAAATTTTCTCGTGCTTTTGTATCAGAAGTAAACTAATTTATTCCCATTCATTGCATATAATTTCATGAGAATATTTCCTTTGTAATTTGTGCTTATGGCACTGCACCGCACTGCACTGGCGACTGTTGGGCGGAAATTAGTGACAGCATTAAAGCACTACCAGGGATCATTACAAATATTTCATCAGGGCATCTATTCAGGCTTATTATAAAGATCCCATTGAAATCTATCGAATGAATAATCTTCACCATCCCACATTGGAGAAATATTGTTTTCCATTAAAGGCAAAAGTAAAATATTAAAAAAATATCAATTGGATCCCGATGTGATAACAAAATCTCACGTTTTTGCTTTCCCTATCAAACTACAATCTTTTATCGGATACCTTTGAAAATTTCGCGGACACAAATATGACCTTTAATATGCATTATATTACTGAAAATAAGGTTAATAAGTAAGTGCCTTGAAGTGGTTAGTTTTGTTTTTCTGTAAAATTTAGCGATTACATAAATCCCAAATAAGTATTCTAAGAAGAGAACTGATGATATTCAAAATTAAAAACAAAAGACATTTCTGTGTGCATTGGAAATTAGGAAGGTCAATTAGAAATTTCAATTAGCAAAACTGTCATAAAAATAAATGTATTGCAAATTTTTATTTCTGAGTTGTTCGCGGCTTTGGATTGCAGTCGCACGATGCATGTAACTCAAGATTGAATCCATTTCACTGATTTATTGGCACTTTTTCGTTTCTATTGATCGGGGAGGAAAGGATGGGAATAATATTTTCATTTTAATTATTATAATAGGCTTTACGCTTTTGCAGCCAAGAGTAATGGTGACGTGATGTAATCAACTATCTTTGATGAAATTTTCATTAGCATGAGCTGAAAAACTGGCGATATATAACTCGTCGGCTTGTCAGAAGCTTTTGCTGTCAAACAAAATGTGCTCTCGCTTGAATGGAATATTTTTATCGATCACGGTAGGATAACATGTGATCAAAAGAAAACTGCTGAGCAGAAAGTATAATCCCTGAAAACCTTTGAAGTATAAAGGAACATTTAAATAATGCATGGGATTAGAGTAACAGATGCTTATTAACTTATTTGCAAGCCAAATTTTTGTCACCGTAATATTTAGGCAGCTGCTCAAGCCAATGTAAATATGAGAATTTGTTATTTTTCAGTGTCGGTACATAACTTCGGAGAACGCCGCTTAAATCTTTAATATTGGTGCATACTTATTTTAAAGTGAATTATTTTAGCCAAAAATTCCATGCCCAAAATTTCAGGATACAAGTTACAAGTGATGAGAAATTAATGTGCAGATTTCTAGGAAATCACATTTTAATTCAGATGTCAACCTACTACTTTCGCATAAATTGCAGCTACGTTTAAAAACTCAGTGGTTATAGTTCTGCGAAGTTGACGCATAGCTCGTTCATTGCAGGAGGTCATCGAGAGGAGATCATCGAGTGTTTATTTTTCGATCCCGTGAATATTCATTTAGCTTCACACAGAGGTAACTCGATTCCGGACGCAAGTAAAACTGCTTCCATCTCCAAAGAGGCATTATAAGACGCAGCGTTGTGCAACTAAACAGAACGGAGTAGTTTGTTATGAGAAAGGAAAACCAAACGGCTGTGGCTTAACAAGGGGCTTAATCAAATACAATGTTTGTCGTCTCTTCACCAACCCCCCAGGTTACCTCCCACTCATGCCATGCGCAGAAGAGATGCGCAGCTCCAAGTCTAGCTTGGATGCCCCCCGCACTGAATCCCCCTCTCGCCCTCCCGTTTCCACCTCGATGC
>LYUA01000354.1:554219-578984 GCA_002093875.1 Calopteryx splendens
TTGGAACTGGGAGGGAGTTTGACGGAGAGGAGGGCTTGCAGGAAGCTCTGTGATTATAGATGCGGAGATTAAGGGGTGTGGTACATTGGCCAACATAAAAGGACGAAAATAACCTTACTGGGAAAGGTGGACGGATGCGGATTCCAAATAGAAAATAACTGCCCTGTGGAGGAAACCAAGGGCCTTCGACAATCTGTGCCCGATTTACTGACCAGTGCGCTTCCTAAGAAACTGTTAGAACTTCAGAAATATAATAAAACCCTGAGTTTTTCATAATTCTTACAGTTTTTTTTGGGTAACACATTAGTTATTGTATCGGGTTGGCAAGTTGAAGGTCCGTGGTTCAATCCTCGAAAATATACTTCTGGTTGTACGCTCTGGGTAGAACCTGTTTGGAAAAAAATGGGAAAATAAAATAATTACTTTTATGCATAGCCAAAAATAAGTTATTCAATGTCTAAAAATAAATTTTTTATCCGATTAATTGTCTAATGAATGGCAGCTATTGGGTGGGAATTATAGCTATCTCTTCAGTTGGTGAGTTTTAGATAGTATGACAATAGTGGAGGGTTATTTACAATATCCTTTCTTAAAATTCAGAATTCCGTTCTAAGGTAATTTTAATGTTTATATATCAACATTAAAACATGCTAAAAAATGATTCTACTGATTAAAAATTGATCACTTTTTAATGGATGATTTTTTATATCCACTACAGAGTTCCAATAAAGTTTAAGATACAATACTTGCTGAGAAGTAATTTTTAAGCTACATTTATTGATAGTAGAATCTTATGTACATTTTGTGGGCAAACTCGTCTAAGCTAGAATAAGTCTTATGTTTTGAAAAAGTCATAAATAGTTCTCCATTTGTATTATAATAATCTGAATATTTCGTAAAGAAAACCATGCAAATGCAGAAATATAATTGAATGTATTCAATTTTCAGCCGAGCTTCCCTTTTTCTAATCGTATTAAAGTACCGCATTTAAAAATAACGGATTAGCATTCATTAACTTTCAAATCACTTTTAAAATTGTGTAAAAATATGTAGGGATATTTCATTTTTTCGGTAAGTTCCTTCATGTTTTTTCTAGAAATAAATTTCTGTTTTCTGAAATATATACTATATTAACAATATTTTTACAAATTCTGGAGGAAAATTTTGAAGTAATTCTTGTGCCTCCTTGTGTAACCTCCTTATCCATTTGTCCAAATTGTATGTCTTAAGACGCCTTATATCGAGGAAGATGATATTCTGTCCATAGGGGCGATGAGGCTGTCTAAATTCATCCATATATAATAGAGGGGCGTCTAAAGCCATCCATACTTTGTATAAACACCGAACTGAATATATTTTACCTATCTAATCATTTGACAGTAGTTCCTGGCGAATACCGAATATTGTAAATAGTTTTTCACGAAGCCGCCTGAGAGGTGCGGAGTGATCCCAATTATATGGCATGAGCACGAGGTGTAGTGTGACTACTTACATATAGGCTGCCGCTTGCCGTATGGCAATAGTTAGACAGCAGGCACTACTAATGATCATACTCCTCAAATAGTTAATCTCTATCAATCCTACTTGGACTCCGACAATATTGCACCACAACACTCCATTAAACAGGTGATTTTAGCAAATTTGTATTTATATTTTTCAGTATCTCGATGTAACCTTTAAAACCAGTTGTAAACAGCAGTTTTTCCTTAATTTGGTGTTCTAGGATTAGTAAATAAGTTGGAAAAATGATTACATTTTGAAAAAATATAATTATTTCTTCCGATATCATTTTTTCCATTTGAAAGTGGAAATTTCTATTTTGATGCGAGCGTCACTAGTTAATGATAGCATGTCCTGCCGCATTTTAGTTAAAGATAGAATTGACAATATAACCACATATCTAGATAACGAAAATAATATTCCTGTATTTCTAAGTAACGCTTTTACTCTTTCATCAGCGCGAAGGGGTAAAAAGTTCATCTTTGACTCGTAAATTCCGGTTGTTCCAATTTAATTAACAATTTTCAGATTGTGTACTCCCCTAATAAACTCGGCCTTCGTCAAGTCCCATGGTCTTCTCCTGTCTGGTTACTGTGCCGTTTCTGCATAAGCATCACCCTCGCAGGAGTGTATAATTTCATCCGTAATCAGTGTTTCGTAAGTGTTTACGCTGTTCGCACGCCCTAACATTAGCGTGCCATGATCCCGACCCTTTATAGTGGCAGTACGCCTTCGTGTAACTAATACGTGAATTTAGCTTGCCCCGCTTTAATAGTTACTCAAGCAAAACCTCTAGCTCGCTTGTAACAAGATTACTACCGCTCACGGATGCATAAATATGCTCCGTGAATCTGACTTTATGACGTGCAAATTGGGATAATCCTAAAGTTCGCAGGGTTAAACTTCCCGGAAGCTAAGCGCGCCTAGCTGTATCCCCTCCGGCACCTTTGTCAGGGATTATTAACTTTTGGAAGGAATGCACATTTGCATCATTACTTTTACAGCCGGAGCACGGTCACCTATGCAGTTTCCCTTCAATTTCCCTCGTGCCACCTGTGAAAGCAAATACGGAGATAAAACCATTTGATTTCCACCATTCGTATTTTTTTTAATTATTCGAGTGATCTTTGTTTTGCCCAATCAGTAAGGATGATCGGATCAGGATCAATATTCGGACAAAAGAGTCGCGTGAAATAGTCTCGAAAACAACCCCTTAGCTTTGGTCTTCCTCGACCAAATTGGCCCTTAATCGAGTTTGGAATTGGGGTAAATTTAATCGGGAAGCGTGTGCCATCCGATGGGCCGTGTGGAGTCGTCATTTCTGGAAAATCCGCGTGTGCTCTATCGGCCAATCACTATCCCCTTCCACTACCTCCGCGCAACCCCCCCTCCTCTTTCTCCCTCTCTCCCTCTTCCTCCTCCCCTCACTCTCCCTCTTTCCTCTCGAGATCGCACTGGCGCGGACGGCCGGCACAATTGCCCACCCCCTCCCTCAGTCCTCTCGTTTGTCCTGCCCTCCCTCATTCTTCCCCCATGCCTCCTCTCGTGGTGACCATCTCTATTCTCCCCCTTCACCACTTCCCCAATCTCATGCTTTGATCTTACCAGTCGTTATTATTTTCCCTTGTCCTCCACGTTCTACACCAGTCTCTCCTAACCCTTCGTGTGTAACTGTAATCTTCCTAGTTCCCCCCCCCCTTAAATGCCACATTCCTTCTTCTCGGTATTAGCTGTTGTATTATGTAGGCTCGGAGAGGTAAAACTTTAATCGAAGTCAATGTATAGTGGAGCCAAGAGAAATCGTGAGTCTTCGTAACTTTGAGGTACTTTGGGTAATATTTTCATGAACACGAAGGAATGTAAACTTTATATTGAGGGACGTCAACATTAAAAATGTGTTATAGCAAATAAGCCATGGGTACATATCGATTTTAAAAGGGGGTTTTATGTGTAAACTTCGGTGGTTCGGTCTTTAAGAAACACGGTCCACTGGAAGATTCTGGCGAATGATATAAAAAATGAGGAAACCAAAGTCTCCACAATATCTTGGAACTGAATAACTCATAGGCTTCCGATTTAAATAAAAAATATTTTTAATTGAATTTGAAAGCTCCTTTTCCTATTTGGCACCAGCAGACGTTAAATGAGACTATTAGTATCCATAATTTCCACGAAGTCACGCCTGATACCATTAAGTTTAAGACTATTAGTGTTTATCCTATCAGTTTGCTCAAAAATATTTTTCATTATTTCATTGCCAATACATCGTTCTGAAGGCAAACAGCCAATTCGTCTAAAATGCACGTAATTCAACCTTCGTACTAAGCTCTTGTCTGTCTTATTGAGCCCCTTTCAGCCAGGACCGAACAAAGCTCTCTCCGAGGCGTTGTAAAACCATGGCGTGTCTCTTCCAACTTACGTTGTTCCTTATTTATTTTTCCCATCTTATACGTGCTCTGCGCTGTGGTCGCAATCCCAGTCCTTTTGGATTCACTTGAGAACTTCTTTATCACTAACCTGATCGATTATCCTCGCCGTATGTTCTGTCCCCGTTGCCGTTTTATCACCATCCTCCTTCGGTCGAGGTTGCAATATTTCTTCTGACTCAGCTTCGTCTCTTTTTGGACTATTCGCCCTTTTCCTTTCTCCTAACGAGATTCCTTTCCCTTCCACTGGTCTCCCCATGATACAATCAGCCTTCCTCCGTCACACTGAGTGATTTCGTTTCTATGCCTTGAATAACTGTCCGTCCAAGTATAATCTTCCTCTTCGAGTATTGGATGGGCTACTCGCCTATGTCGCCTTTCTCCTGTCCAAAACCTTTCGTTTCGTCGTTTTTATCGTTCAGTGTACCACTCCTTTCGTCCGCATTATTTTGTGTTTTCTGGGGCAAGAGGAATCATTTATTTTCTCACGCTGAATCGTATAACATGTTGAATTGCGTCATCAATGAATGTCAAAGTTATTATTCGAAACGTAAATTAACTTTTTTATGCTTGGGTTTTAGAGAATTCTGTCAATTTTCTTCATTTAATACTTCCAAATAAAATGTATAATTTATAGGAAAAAATTACCTTACAAGAACAATACTACTTGACTTCAGATCTCTAAGTACCTACTCATTAATTTTATTCTGTTCTTCATCAACAGTGCGAGTTTGTAATCATCATCTGACATATTCAGTACTGATATTTATTTCCTACAACATTCCGATCCCCATTATGTCTTATTGTTGTATGATTCTCTAAATTATCTCCTAACTATATTTTTTCATCCTTGATATTTTACTCACTGCAATTTTCGTTTTTATATTCCCATCCAGCTGAGTCAATTGCAATCCACCCAGTATGGCTTGGAAACAGCTCCCAAAGGCATTTTCCCATAACCACAAACCATTTACATATATTTACTACTACGAAACTTACATAGCTACCACATCCAGTGAGTTTATATTCACCGTTCATGTATAAACCACCAGTAATGCAAATATTCAACACTAATATTCTCAGTTGATGTCACAATGTAAATCCGATTTCTGTAGATTCACACGTTATATTAGAATATTTATACAAACACACCTTTTTCTCTTGATAAAAAATTCCGTTATTAGCCAAATAATGAATTTTCCTTAATTGATTTATTAGCCATAGTTCATTTACCTCGTTTATGATGATTTCGCCTTTCAAAAGAAAGTTATTTTACAGCAAAATATTAAATAATAGAAGATAACATTAAAGTTAGGTGTTATTTTTCTAGAGTTATATCTCATGATGAAGATGACTTGATCATTCTTGGCTCAGTATTATATGTTTAATTTGAGTTTTGAACAAAGTACAACTTCAATCTGGTTGAATCACTACCAATTAAAATAGAACAACATCACTTGTCACGCAGGTTATATGACAATCATATTTTAAGATAGCAATCAAGATCGAATGTAAAATGATAAATACAAGTTAAATGCTGACGTCTAAGGAATAATTCGGGGCTCATATCTTATTGGTAGATGAGAGGCTAAATAAAATAGATGAAATATTTGATCCAAAGACACTTTTTACCCGCAATTAGAGATCACTAAATTAGAAATTATAAAACACAAAAATATACAGTATTTGATAAACAAAAAATATGTAATTTTTTCGTAATTGAAACTGTAAAATCAAATGTTTCCAAGACAACCGGTCTTCAAAAATTCCCTGCCATTCCTCCTCTAGCGCCA
Source organism: Calopteryx splendens (assembly GCA_002093875.1). NCBI lineage: Eukaryota > Metazoa > Arthropoda > Insecta > Odonata > Calopterygidae > Calopteryx > Calopteryx splendens. The sequence continues at coordinate 559,939 of LYUA01000354.1, forward strand.
TGTAAGGCAATAACTAAACTTTAATTAGGGTCGACCGTTGGTATTGATTATTTTCCGGGTGAAAAAAGGCGAAGCATTTTCGGTTATCAATGAGCAAAAATTACGAAATGCTATCAGTATCATCCGTGTTATTTTTTTTAGCTGTCAAATTTTCAGCATTGTCTAGAGACCCGCCGCAGCACATGATCATATTTTTGTGACCTATAGCTGAACTCGACATTGACTGACGCTGGTGGAGTGGAAATTAATAGCACGGGAAAGCGTCACAGCAACCACGAACACGGGCCATAGAGATGCCCGGTGCTGTCAGCAACAAAATAAACTGGCCGTATTTGGCAGATGAGAGGGCAATTTTGCTTTAGCTTCACCGCGAAGAAAAATATCTCTAATAAAGCTCCTCTTCCCGGCCTCTCCCCACACAACTTTCCTTCCCCGATCATCTTTCCCTAAGAGCTTGTGTACGCCTTGGCCACTGGTGTAAATTTACCCGAGATATAAGGTATGAGATGTAAGGTAATATATGATCGAAATATTTTAAACAAATTATATAAATGAATAAACCAACCTGAAGTAATGTCTACAAGTATATGGCCTTTGATAATTTGGCACTAAAGAACTAGTTTGCTATGCAAACTACGCAAAGTAGCCAAAATTGAAGGAAATGAAAAGGAATTGAAAATTAGTTACCTAGACTTGTTTTATGATTTTTAAATTAAATAAGTGTAATTTATTTCCTGATGCAAAAATTCCAAATCAGCAATAATTCGTGATTTTTTTTCAAAATTTATTAACTAACACACCATCCTCCATGTCCTTTAAAATTTTTAGCACCACACTAGCCTGAGAGCTCTAAGGTCGCATGTTTTAATTTGTAACTCCTATAATGTATCATGTTACCATTATGAGGTTTTCTACGGTTTACGTGAAAAATTATCCTTTATCCATTTTACCTTTTCAAATATTTTCCGTAGCTATATCTTAAACCCTTTCAACCAACGCATATTTCTCTTCTAAGCAGCGAAATATGGAGCCATATAACGTTAAGTTCCATATCATAATTCTTTAATTATTTTTTACGTTTCTTTATATAAAGTTGGTGATAGAGCTCTTTGATAAGATTTTTTTAGATAAAGCAATTCTTATCCAATACAATTGAAACAATGGCAGTTTTCATCTAAATTAACTCCCAAAAAGTGAAACCTTTAACTTACTTTAATGTATGCTCTTCATGCTTATATCTTCCTGTTTAATTATAATCTCATTAATTTCATTTTATGGTGATTTATCTTCATCTCATCATCTCACTCTGATTCTGTGATGGAACCGGCAGTTATTTAATTCCTCCCGATCCCTTGGTGGACTTCTCGCTAAACTTAAGCTTGATAATTCGCAAATCTAATTGACTCCCCCATCAATTTTCCCCCATCTCCCCCATCTATTTTCAGCCTTTCCCATGTTCCCCTACCATTTCCTCTGCATATAAGATAAAATGTTTGGGTGATAATGAACAAACCTACCATGCTTCCTTGTATATCACCAAGCATCCTGAACCGATTCCTCACTTTTAAAGTCTGAGGTGCCAAGAAATTGAAGAAAATTTACAACTTCGGGCAAATGATTGTCAGCTTATAAGAGCAATTTATATCTCGTTATTACATAGGAATGTATTAATTTTGTGAAAGCATCGGATTTTTGTTTAAAGATTTCCTTATCTCTTTACGAAATATGGTCAAAGTTATATCACAATCTTATATTCCTATTACAAGAAGACCATCCTCTTTTCTCCTCCCAAGTTTAACTTGAAGCAGGCTCATGCTTGAATACTTGTAGATAATCCTAACACTACGCACTGAAATTCCATTCAAGAGCTGCTGGTGCTTGACATTCCACAGATTCATAAGTGTTGATAAGTTAACGATTACAGAAGGTTGAGGATTTACATTTTTTCCAAACGCTTCCGTTAGACTTTGGCTGAATTCCATTCCGTATATCGCATTCATGTATTTGATGAGGATTTGAAGTGATGTATGTCGTAATATGGAATATTCTGCGGGCAACCCATTTTTCATCACACTGCTGTTAAAATGACTCCGGTGTAAACTGCACTCACTACAAATAATGCTCAACATGTCTTTCGAAAGCTCTTTAACTCAATATTTATATTAATCTACCGTGTCATTTTCACCTCAAAGTTGCTGAAAGGGAGCTTATTTATCCGTACCAAGGTGGAGAGTGTTACTCGATTGATATCCTTTCGGCTTCACGATATAAGTTAACGAGGCAATCAAAATTGTACCGTGCTTCCGCCACCACTAAATCAATAACTGCCGCAGTCCTCCTTTCCTTCTTCTAAACCGCCTATCTTTCATATTGGGCAGTATTGAATTTTCTCACGAAATGGTCATAGCACATCTCATTTAAATCTCACCAATTATTAATAGGCTATTTCGACTATTGTTCAGATTTACCTTCTTGCGACTCACGACACGAGTTTTAGAATGACCACTATAATGTAATCACCGTCTTAGCACTGATACTGGCGCTAGCATGGTTCTGAGCCGCGAAATAAAAACTAAATCAAGTGACCTCCATTTATATTTCGGGGATACATAAATATGTGGCTTATTCTCCTAATGCGCGGGAAAAATTTTTAAGTGTAACATCAAATCTTATTCATTATATCGCTACTGCATCTAAACAATTTGGTCATTTCGCAATGCTTCCTCTTTCAATGCACATTTTCCAGCTTTTTCAGGACTTATAATTATGAACAGGCTTTGAAATCTGTGTATCTACAATTATATTTTCGTTTTATAGGGTTAGATTTTGGTAAATAACACAAATAAAACAATGACTCCTTACTTCACGTACTATGTTACGTTGACCATTATCAGTTTTTTAATAAGGTAGGTACCTAATGAAAGGGTAAAGTTTCTCCAGGGAATGCAGAGTGAAATTATAAGAGATGGACTTAAGGTCGTAGAATGAGAGGGTTTGCCTTTAGAATGGAAAAATGTTGTATACTTATCTGTGCACTATGTAATTTAAACACTTGAAAAAACTAACGTTAAGTGTTTCATTGCCCACATTTTCCATTACAAGACAAGAGATGAGAGACTGGAACATCGATGTAATAATTAAATACTGAGCCTGAAAGAGTGAATTACTTTTTTTTACCTTCTTTCCATCGTACTTTTTAGTTTTTAATATTTTATGCTAAACAGTGAAAAGTAAAAAGAACATCAGACATACTGCCTTTAATCTAAGTCCCACCGCTCGAAATTTATGTTCATTGTAAAATTGAATTTGAAAAATTCGTAAAATAAACTCAAAAAGGCCCTTTTTCGGCCTTGAATTCCATTGATTCCCACGCTTTTCTGATTAAAACCAGTGATCGTTTTTTTAGGTTTCGAATGGACGTTTTCATAATTTTTAAACGAATTTTTGAAGTTATGAAACGTACGGAAATCGTTTTCTTTCATGAAGTTGATAGTAACATTTAAGAATTCCATACCTTAAACATGTTTGACTTTGTAATTTTAACATTCCTTATGGTCAATTAAATTTTTTTTAACTCGATATACTCTGTTTTTTGGCTTCTCAGCGTTAATTGATTTTTGCTAACTCAACGTTTCACGTCCAATTCCGTGACTATCGTCAGGATGAAGTGATAAAGCGCTCTCATTTAGTAATATATATAAAACTACGGAAAGGGGCAACGTAGAGTAAAACTATTAATACATGACGAAAACACAGATAGCACAAAAAAGGCACTTATACATTTTACCAAAATAAAAATAATTAATCAGAGTGGTACTCACTCAATTTTTATAATATCTAGTCCATCTAGTATTCCATTTCAAGGAGTAAAGCCATATTCTTTCAAATAAAAGTGTGAAATCGTGAGATTTTTTCATTTACAATCCTTATGATATTGACGCATACCTTAAGCCCATAGAGTAACAAAACGTATCGATACGATAGTTAGGGGAATTATGTTAACAGAAATTGATTGTTTTTCTATTTCCACATGATTCTTTGTTAAACAAAAGAAACAAATTTTTTGTATTCAAACTCGGGTGTTTTCCTCGGACTTTGACTATTTTTCCATACTCATGAGTGAAATGATGAGTATGAAAAAGAAAAACAAATATTTTATAATTGACCTACCCACATGATACACTGTGCTCCTCAACTTCATTTTTTCATCTCTTTCTCCTCTCTAAAATATCTCTTTTTATTCCTTTATCTTGAGATATCTACCTATCTAATATTCTCCCTTTTATCAAGGCTTTCTATATTTCATTGCGACTCTTAAATCATCTTTCGTACACACTTTTTTCCTCTTCGAATCTACCCAAATACTAATTATCTCTCTCAACTATATCTAAAAATTCTAGTCCCTCCCTCTCCGTCCAGCTCTTTTTCTTTTTTGCATCCAACTATCCAAATTCTCAATAATGTACTCATCCTGTTTCCTCGAAAACCTATTTAAAGAACCATAGATTGCCACACTCCAAATCCAAGATTTCACTAATTTATTTCATATAAATAGCTATTATTTCTAATAAAATCTAATGTTTTTCAAGGAAAATAAGTTATGTATCTGAGTAAAGTCTTCTCGTACCTTCCACCCTGTTGCGAAACCACATTTCTGTCAACGTTTCGTTGTGCGACTTTTACGCGAATAGGTCGTGGCTGTTTCAAATATTTCATTAGTATGAATAGGTAACTATTATTTTCATTTTTCATTAGAGAGGTTAGGTTCAAATTGGAAATAATTTTGTAATTTCACTTCACATAAATGGCAAGGTATAGCTATACCTATTTATCTAAGGTATACCTATTTTATCTTTTAAATAGTTTATCGATAAACCAATTTCAATGCGATTAATTTCCTTTTGTAGTTACCATCGGGGAGTATTTGTGCTTAGGATAAATACTGAGGAAGTATTTTTAATGATCCCTCTATCATTATATAGTCTTGATTTATAAACACTGCAAATGTTTTCGTCTCTTTTGATTTACGTTCACAGCACTGTAAAAAAAATCTTCATCTAAAGTTCGTTGTCTTTTAAATCCTTCATAGGAATGAAGAATTGTAGTACACAGTATGCAGAGTGTTTTTGACTGGATTAAAAAAATTCATATTATGATCTATTTGAATTTTGATAAACATTCTCTCAAGGGGAAAAAATTGAGCATATGAAAAATCTTTTGTTTGTAAGTGTTATTTTCCTTCGGACGGACAAATATACCGTGTACTTTCTATTTTAAAAATATTAGTACTGGACTTCCGAACGGGACTACATAGTTGGTGTTACATTAATTTATGTACTAAATTAATTTTTCGTGCGTATATAATCATTTGTTTCAATCGAAAATAACTGCCAAATTAGTTACTGATTACTTTTCTAAATAACGTACGGGATAAATAAGAAAAAGAACTGCTCTTTGGAAAACTACTTAAAAGTTCAAAATAAATCAATTTCACCATTCATTAAGACATTCTTGTATATTCACTGTCCTTGTGGTACTGTTTTTGTTAGAATTCATAATTAAGTAAGATATGAGGGAAATAATAGCTCAAAATAAATCAGTCACCCGTTTCAATTTCTCTCTGTCCTGTAGTTATTTTTCCCCTGTTTTCATTTCTTGTCATTATTCACTAGTGATGAGCGCAAAAATACCCCTCCCCTTCCCGATTCCCAGTAGATTTCCCCCTTTCTGCGCGTCCTCCTTACCCCTCCTCCCTCCCCTTGCCCCCTCCGTCCCTCCCCTTGTCCCCCCTCTCCCCTTTTCACCCATCCCCAAAGTGTAGTGCGCCGTTCCCTCCGTCCCGTCGATTTCCAACCCTGACATTCCCATTCATCGCCTCACCGCACGGCCATTAGAACCAAGTCCGCTCGCGGAATTCCCGCCACGTTCCCTCATTATCCACGTCCATGCTCCGGGGAAAGACCCTCGAATTTGTTTCTTTTTTAGCTGCACGCTGGCGAACGGGTGAAGCCCTTGGTCATTCCATCTGCATGCCGTAATTCGGAAGTCAGGCTCTTTCTTGCACTAAACCCGTCCCTTTCAATGTCTTACTCAAGAGAACGGATTATTATGGTACGTGAGGAAATCCAAGCCGCGAGGCAGTATAGGGGGGGTCTGGAAAAACACATGATCGAATTACCACCAGAATATATGGGCCACCAGCGTTTGTGCCAAGGTTGAAACCATGCACCACGTCCTTAAGAGGTGGCGAGAAAGACTTAAGCACCGATTTGATGCACGCTCTCTGCTTCAAACCAACGAGAAAAGCATCTCTTTAATGAGATGTAGGTTTGGGGCTTTGCGTTCTTTAATGGGAATCTGGGCTGTGTTCTTCCAATAATTTCTTCATGGTAAGATAGGTTTTTCAAAACAAATCCTCGTTACCGACCGATATAAATTATTAATTTCGATTCTACAAGGAAAAAAGCTCAGGAGAGTGGTGCTTTTTTCTGAAATTATTATGCTTCGAATATAAGAACTCCCAAAATTTATTTGTTGAGATTTTTATAATTGATCAAAACGAAAATTGCGTTAGTTGAAAACGGAATTATGTACTCGTGCATTAAGTTGAGATTTTAAAAAAGAAAAAGTTTAGGATCGAATGATAAAAATGCGCAAAATATTTCCTCATGACGTTTCTCCAAAGGAAAACAAAAAACTTGAGATCGATCAATTAATAAAGATATAGAGGGTGTGCCCTCAGGGAAGGAAAAGAATTAAAAATCCGTTTGACTGGAATGTTATTCTTCGTATTCGCCAGAAAATCGGATTATAAACCTCCAAATATATAAGATTAATATATGGGTTAATAATTAGTTAAAAGCATGGCCAAAATGATCAGTTATTTTCCTTCAATCCAGGTCCACTCCTAAATCAGTTCTTTTTCCATTGCCCCATACCCTGCCAAACACGGTTGGGTGACCTATAGATAGATGAAAGTTCTTTGGAATCGTCCAGAACGTGCTGTCATGATGGTTGAAAACTACCTGTCTATACCCACAATTGTCTTACCAGTACACACGAATGTCTTGCCAGTACACAAGTAGAAACTGAAGAAAATTTCTCACAGAACGTGGTAAAGAATTGCGTTACAGTTATTGTCCCTATTCTTCTGTTCCACGATCCAAGGAAAATGCATTGGCTGCGTGTTACTTGCCCCCCGTGAGGAGGGAGAGGGGCTTAAGTGGAGATTCACCTCCCGCTCTTAAGCATAGGAATTGGGGTCGAAAAGTAGAAATGGACGCACAGAAACCTTGATTTGACGTTTATCAAGTTTTCAGCAACTATCTTGAATCACATCACTACGAATTTAATCCATTACCCATCAGAAAGATGTTTTATTTTAGATACTTCACGAATATTTATGGCAATAGAAGCATTTACGATGAGAGATCTTGAGTAACCGTGACTCTAATCATAATTCAAGGTATACTCGTACATAACTAAAGACTTTGATACACACCTTTATAAAACGTATTTATCCGTAGAGTAACGTGTTACCATTTTGAAAATAGGTATTTGAGGAAAAAGGAAAACCGTAGATTGGGAGGCTTTTGAGGTTGGGGTATGAAGAAGGAGAAAAATAACTGGAAGGAGGGGAACAAAAGAAATGCAGGATGTGGGAGGGGAAAAAAGGGACCCAGGGGAAATTCGGAGAAGAAAGAAGAGAATGGAGAAAGCATTGAGTCGTAGTTGGTAGTGGAAGGTGGTAATAGCGAGAGAGAGAATGTTTGGTAAGCGATAAGGGAGGAAGAGAAAATACAGCCATTTTGGATTGCATAAGGTGGTTACGAAGTAATAAGAGTTAAAGAAGGAAATTGTGAGGCATGAAGTAAATTTTATACTATTTAGAAGAGCTTTTAAAGTCCAAGATGGTGTGTAAAAGTTTTCATGTACCGTGTAAACCTAAACTGGTAAATGCCATTTATAATAATGATTATCCCTTTTCTAAACTTTTCTTTGCTTTGGGAATCAAAAACACTTAAAGAGTTTGATAAAATTTGGATTGAACAACCTACAACCATTGTTGTCTTTCTGTTGTAACTTAAATTGAAGAAAACTACGTTTAAGTACATGTAATTCAGTTAACCTGTTTGTACTATAAAGAAAATAAATAAATGAAATCATTATGGGCTATCACCCCGAAGACTTTAATATATTGACTTTCTTCAGAGAAAAAATTATATTTCTGCTGATATTTCGGTATTTCGAGAATACTTTCGGTTTTAATCGCTACTTAGCAGTACTCTTTTATACATTACTACTTTAGTGTCGCACTTAAAATCTTTTCAGCTTCGATCGCGTTATTTACGATACTGAAAGTCAAGGAGGAATTGAGTTTCTCAAAGGAAGCTGAAACCCAGCACTTACACGCAGGACCATCTCATCTCGTAAATTTTAAACCTCAAAGCCAAAACTTCTCACAAAGAGATAGCTGAGCGTTAAACGACACATGAGGGGGAAATACGAAACGTTAGCCCTTTATTTTTCTTTTGTGTGCACATGCGATAGGACAGAATTAAATCCATCCATTATAAATAGTTATACTACGTCAAAAACAGCGAAGTATAACTTTTGTTTAATAAAATTGTAGATAATGGTATTACTTGGGCTGTGTTTAACTTTCCTTAAAATTGTGTTATAGAATTTTTTTCTCTCTTTTTTTCATCAATCATGATTTAATCTCTAACGTCACAGAGACTTTTCGATCTTTAAAGTTATTTCTGGTCTCCAGCGGAGAGGTAATTTCTAGTGGTTATTTGTGGTCTTATGAAGGTAATTAATGAAGTGAATTCTGGCTAACACCTTTCATCGTCATTTTTTCTCAAGTAGTTACATTTGAGGAGCGCCAATACCTTAAAAACCTCCTATTACCCTTTGTGACGTGGAAGGAAGAAGGAAAGGAAATATATGCGTGCTTTGTTATCCTTAGGTCTTTTGAGCTGGAAAGGGCACATAAACGAGAACCCCCGATAAGAATTCAGGTTTCCCTTTAAGAGACTATCTTGTAGAATTACTTTTTTTCAAATCTTCCAGAAGTTACCTTTGAGTGGAAAAGTTTTATTTTTAATAAATTTATTTTTAGTTCCCTAAAAACTCCAGGAGGGAATATATGATGTTACTACTCACAAACGAGATGGCCTGGTAGAAGATTTTCTTGTGGCATAATACTTATGCAGTTATTTTGAATGAACATATACGCAAACACACAAACATTTTAACTCTGGTAAAACAGAGCAAAATGACGTGGGCGATCTTAGTGTAAGAATATACCTATTTCATCTGAACATTCCAAGTTAGAGTAATGCACAACGTAGATAATTTGAAAACGTACTAATACTAAAAATTAAGGTATCCATGTAGTTGTGATGTGAACTTTAACGGGTAAGTAGGACGCTTAAAGATGTAAATTTATCCTGTAGCAGATACACTTTTTTTCAGTCGTTCCTGAAGTTTTGTGTAGAAAATTCTTTTCTGGGAGACAAAGTCCAAGTTGGTCATTCGTACAACTTCTGAAGCGCATGGAAGGTTGGTAAAATTTGCTCTCCCGTTCGATCGGACCATTGCTAAACTTTTCGAGAAATAGCGGAAGATACTCCTCTTTTCTGCAGTTTCGATTAGAACTCGCTAGATGAAAGTTTAGCAATGAGGCTTCCAAACAGTAAGTGTGTGAAGAGCGTTAACATGCCGGAGGCAAGCAACTCCTGGCCGAAAATCGTCCGAGTTGCTTGAGAAAGACGCAATAGATGCAATAATGTGACATTCGGTAGTACAAATTACTCGTACTTAGGGATTAGGACAAATATAAATAATACTAAAGACAAATTATATTTCAATTGGTAATATATCGTCATCCAATCACATGCCAAATTCGTGAGTGTGCATATTAGACTCATTTTTAATACTGAAAAACTTTAAATATACTCTGCATTCTTTACAATCTTGTTATAAAGTTATATTGATCGGCACATTCTTTGGCTGTGTTAGATAATATAAAATTTTGTAGAGTCATCCCAGTTAAGTTAATCAACCACACGGGTATTCTAGGCCTTAGATATGTCCGTAGCTTCTTCATATAATTTTATATTCTAGTTGAATAAAATATGATGGTAAGTGTTGATCCTTTATCATCAAGAGATCACAACTCCAAACTTCCGGATAAGTCATCGCTGCAAAAACCGAAGCAGTGAGGAATTTCAAAAGGCCTTTTTTATTCCTTTTTTTAGAAGTGACGGTAAATTATTCCACAAAATGAAACTTTTTCCGAAACCTACTTAAAGGCTCTTTCGAAAGACTTTTCTGATACGCAATTCAACGGAAAATTTCCGTGAAGTAGCGAACGGGGTGATGGCTACGCTAAGAAGACACCCCATCATTCTTTCCTCAAAGTTTGGCAACTTTTGACCAGTAAGACTTCAAACTGTCGTTTCACGCCCTTACTATTTGCTTGATTAGGTAATCAATTACATTTTTTACCCCCGGAAATGGAAAAACACGTTGAAAGGTGCTTGATGCCCTTTAAGGTATAAAAACCAAATAGAACAAGCCGCTTCAAGGAAAATTACTCTCACAGAAATGCCCCGCAATTGTAGACTTATTGAAATATGTTCCTCTGTGGGAGGCTAATATTTAAAGGATATTAGTCATATAAATCCTTTCACTGGGTAAAAAGATAATCAGCATAGTTCGTGTAATGGTTTTCCCACCCATATTATGCAATTAACACCAAAGGGTGGTATGATTAGTATCACAGTTCCGTCATCAGTACAAATCGTTAAACCTTGCCTGGGCATGTTAGTTTACTCCTCTCTCCGTTTTTGTTTGGTTTACTTAGTAGATTCCTTCATTTACACCTCAAAGGCTCCTTAATAAATGTTGCCATGCCTTCCTCTAAAGCTCTCTTATCCTGTCTTAGCGTCCATAGTAGTCTTCAGTAAATCATTGTAACATTATGTAAATATATACATTTAGCCCTATTTACTTTCATCAACTTCATACCGGTATCTTCTCTTACATATCTTCTCCTCCCTATTCCTCCACTTGTTCTTCGTAGAACTTTCTTATGTAATTGATTGGTCTACATTATCTAAATAATTCTTCTATAGATTTCAGTAGCATGAGATATTTTTCTCTAGGCTTCTCTTTATCTATTCGCATCATTTAAAAGTGTATGTATAATATGCCTTAATGAAAGAACTTATTAAGTAAATTAGAAAGAATAAACCGTTATTGAATTTTTTAAAGGGGGTTATAAAACTGACCTGTCTTACCTAGATAGATTTTTGAGCCCTTTTTCAAGAGTATAAAATACTGTCCTAGGGTTGTATTTAAATAATATGGCAATTACTGAGTTTCATTAATTAGCCATCGCATTTTAGTATTCGTTTTACTATAGAAGAGTATATGCACGATATTTGCTCTGACGTATATCAATGCCTCTCCACCTGGCTGGTCGTTAAACTGCATTGGACATGAAAATAATGAATGGAGGAAAATTACTTTTCAATCTTTGTCGTCATAAGTAATTAAAATCACAAACGTGGGTAACAATAATTTTCTCTTAACCTAATTGTTGCGATTATTCTTACACACTGAAAGGAATAAAAGAATAGCACTTGAAAAATCACGGCCAAGGTTTTAAATGTTCATGAACTTCGTAAAAATATAGCATTTTATTAATATTTGCTGGTACCATGGAACTGTGAAAGCTTCTTATAGCAGAAGAAGGTTGTGTTAAGAGTGCAAAGGATATCATACAAATTTCGATATTAAAAATACCAAGATAACACATTGAAGTATTAAAATACATCTTATTCCCAGAAAGAATGGAGGTTCATCATCTGTTTCTCTCCACTATGGTTTCAATTAAGATATGACGTAAATATTGAGAACTGAGAATCTTATATTTGCATTACCAAATGGTAAATGTGTGTTTGTGTGAACAAGAGAAAATATTTTTTGGAGTAATTCCGTATAAGAAGAGGGAATTTTTAGTTTATTTTTATTAGTCACGTTATGGGGTTTTTTCCGATATCGCATTCAAATTGTATAATTTTTCAGCATAATATAGCACCGTCTCTCGTTGGAATTTAAAATATAATATCTGTGCCAAAAGCGTTATTCGATAGGCGCAATGAAATATTGTGAATTAAAGGTGGCCTGAAAATGATTTTATGTCTCCCATTCTAATTATATTTAGCATACGGTTTCATCCAAGAAATTCTATTTCCTACGTGCTGAATTATCCTGAAAGATATATGAGAAATGACAGATTCTCTTAGCGCTTTATTGCGCTCTCTTCTCCACCCCGTGGATAAGGATCTCTGCCTGTTCCATCTTCAAAGATTTTCCAGGCATCTCTTTCTCGCCCTCCGTCATCCTTCTTACTTATAATCCAAAATTTGTTCGAGGAGTAAGCTCTATCGTTGATGTTGTAGATATATTTTTTTTTTCTTGTCTTCTTATCTGGTTCTTTCTAACCTTGTGTATTCTCTTACTTATCTCAAAAAATTTCATCTCCAATCCCTTTAGTCTTCTTTCAGCCGCACTTTTCCTTGTCAATGTTTTACTTCCATAGAGCAAAAGAGGGGCTCCTACTATTTTATAAAATTTTATCTTCGTTTCTTTACTTGTTATTTTCTTCAGCATTCTATAAAATGTGCCACATAATACCTGATATTTATAAATTTGTTGTGAAAGACTTTTTAACTGTAATATCATTTATTTTTAATGGAAATTCTTGATCTTCAATTTTCTGTTCTCAAAGAAATACCATTACTTTTGTTTTTGTATTTTATTATATTATTATTTATTTTCAGAGTTTTTCTAGCTAAAATACTAATCGATGAAGGGAATCTTCAGATTCTCGGTTAATTAGCCGATCGTCTTGCAGAGAGTAGCGTTTTATCAGTTAGAAGGAAAGTAACAGTGCCTTAAGCGGAGTCACATGCTGTTGCATATGCATAGGCGAAAAAATCTACATTTCAAAAATCATTCGCCTGATTCGGGACTCGAGCCCGAATCCCTCGATTCCCGGCCGAGTGCTACGAGGTTACGAGTTGCTTTAATCTCGTGGACTGTGGCACCGTGCGCACAACGACTATTGCTTCGTGACATTGTATGTACGGTAATTCGCAAGAACATCTTGTTCCGTTTAAAGCTCTTAAGAATTCTCAGCGCAAGAGGATATCGGCCGGAAATCATTGGATCCGGTTCGAGTCCCAGTTCAGACGAATGATTTTTGCATTGTCATTTTTTTGCATATGTATTTTTCTAATTATAAACCTTGGTTTGATTCTGTAATCTTATCATTTTATCAGCTTTACTATTGAAAATTTAGTGTGACCGGGCACTCTTTTCTGACTTTTTGGTTCGTAATTATTTCTTCTGATACTCTAAAATTATTTTTTACTTATGTCTTTGCATTCTTATAAAGATTTTTCTTTGTTATAAGCTGTTGTATTGGGGTGTGGAGGTGTTTAGTACAACAACCTTTCATAGTAACCTATCTTTATGGACTGATCAACTGATCAACGGATCAACTGACATTAGTTTATTTCGTCTGCACTTTTCCTATTTATTCTTTTATTTATATTATTTTCCTATAGATTGATTATCTCCTATTTTCCTATTGGTGATATATTGGTCAATAATGGTTCGAGGAAAGAATGAATTCTTTAACCAATCAGTGAAGACGTCCATTTCTCTTAATTTGTCTGGGTGCTCCGACCTTCCAATATATGCTATTCACTCATATTGAAACTTAATAGAGGTCCTGAATCAAGATAATGTCTCCCTCGTGTGTCTTTTTCTTCTGCTTCATATTCTGTTTATTATTCTTTATTAATCTACAATTTTTCTAATTTTCAATCTCGGGAAATATATTAATTTGAGCTCTATTATTCTCAGATTTTTTTCAAATTTAAATATATCTTTCTATCTCCTGTCCGTCATGGATATAATGTTATATTTTGCATATGAATTTTTTTCATAAATTCCCCAGGATGACTTGGTACTCGAAAAATTGTACACAGCTTCGGTGAAGCTGAGGGTGCCGAGAGGCGTCACCCTGAATCGAACCTGGTCCCTCCGGTCAGTAAACCAGCGCTCTAACCTTTGACGAACTACCACGCCCCAATTTATTAAATAGGCTAAAAATAAACTGAATGGAACAAAAGATTTGGACGTAAGAAATTTCATAAATGACTTTGTACTCACTGACGACAAAATATGAAAGCAGGTGCAAGACTTTCATGTGCATAGAGACAGTGAACTCTATTCAGATATACAGGAATTGTCTTTCCACCCCAGATGGGAAAAAAATTGAAAAATGTGGAATAGAGAATTAAGAAGTTCCTAATGTATATTCGGTACAGGACAAAACAATACGGAATCTAGGTATGCCTAGATAAACTGAATATCTGTCTCAGTAGATTGAACGTGAGTGGAAAAATAGTGTAAAAACCTCACGCAATATATAAAAAATGCTGGAAGCGAGGCACTGGACAAGATAAAAAAGATACGAAGTCAACAGGGACTGAGAATTTGGAAGGATAGAATTGCTAAAGTAATAGGAGAGAGAATATTGACATATCAGCTGTATCTATGGACAAAAAATGAAAATAAAATCAATTCGTATAAAATTGCAAGGAATCATACAAGGAGCATTAGTACTGAGAAAAGAGCACACGAGGAGTCATGAAAAAAATTTATAAGTAAAATAGAACATAATGTCAATGATGGACGGGATAAAAAATATAACATATAAATTTGAAGAATATCTGAAAATAGTACTGCACAAATCAATATAATTCCCGAGAAACCGTGTATAGATTATGCCATTTTTATAAATTATATTAAAAATGGTAAATATGGAAAATTTTTACACGTTAAATGAAATTTTTCTGGTTGCATTCACATTACCACCAAGAGAAGACTTCCTCTTCCATGGACATTGAGCATTCGCCACCTGTTTTGAACGATGATTTTTTCCTTATAGTGCAATTGCGTCACCCTGCGAGAACAATCACGTGAGAAAATTAAATAGAGATCGTTCAAGAAATTAACGGCGGAGAAGAGGGATAAGGTACAACGAATAGATACTTTCAAGTACATACGGAATATGGAACTGTTAGTGTTATTTGTGCACAAGAATTGAATGTAAGACGCAGATGGACTGTTCATATGGCGGTCTACTTCAGTTAGCGCTCTGAAGAGCCACTTTTATGGTACGGCATGAACTCAGGTTCCAAAACTTTCGGCCCATTATATCGCTTGCCCTATATTTCAACATTACATGAAGTCTTCCTATACCTACATCAATTTTGACTAATTTATACTTTTGTAGACTTAATATGCGAACAGATTTGTATTCATGTTTCAAGTAAAATACTCTATATTTTCGTAAATTCCACCCATATAATTGCAAGGAAGCTTATTTGTTCTTTCGCCACTTCTCTTGTAATCCTACAGGAACGCTTTAATGTTAATTTCTTTCTATAATGGCTTAGGTTTCAAGAAAGAATTTTTCCCTAAGTTTTTCTCGGGCTCTACCAAATTGTGCTATTTTTTATTTCTTTTTTTGATTGTTCAAGTCTTTAGCTTACTAGTGTTTTTCTTTGCGTGATCATTTTTTATAGAATAAATTATAAACTACGTTGCTATCAAGTATAAAAAAACTAGCGATCATCATCCATCAATCCCGCGCTCCCCCAAACATTAATCCATATCCTTTGCGCACACAAATATGATACAAAAATAGATTGGCTTTTTATACCAATTTCATAAATTATATTAAAAATAGTTAATACGACAAAGAATCACACATTAAATACATTTTGCTGTGGATACTTTCACGTTACTGCCAAATTTACTACAGGCAGTGAGGTATTTCAAATATAAGGTAAATTAGCTTTATATCTAGAGTAGCAGCTCATTTGTGCCATCTATGCTTGAATAATCGCCAAAGTCATCTGCTGCCCCATCTTCTTCTCCTAGCCACACAGGAGTAAAGAAAGTGTGAATAAGTACTAACCCAGTGGTGTCGTCAAAACTTCCAAGCCTCTACTTTCTCTCAGAAGGACATTATGACAGCATATACTGTGGATTAGTTAATCATGGAATGCTTAAATACAGAGATTTTTCTCTCGGAGATGGATTATCTACTCTTAGTCAGCAACGTGAAAGCATAATGAGATTACTTTCTTGTGATTTATCGCTGAATTTCCTGAAGCCATTTAAAAGTTCAAGGGCTCTCCTTCAAATCTTCTATCTTGCATAAGCTTTTATAATTCCCTTGTTTCCTTTACCCTTGTTTAATTTAGGGTTTCACTTGGAAATAAAAAGTTGCGTTGATGCAAAATGTATAAAATCTCCATAACTTGAATGAAATATAAGCTGCGTTTACCACATGAAATTATTTTATGCAGATCCTGTACCAAAATTGTACTGCGGGCAGAAAAAGATCTTTCACCGGCTTCCGAGGCACTCTAATTCCCCCGCTAAAACCAAGACAACCGTTTCTCACCACCTTCCTCGCCCTCTACCTCGTCCGTTAATTTATCGGAACATCGGAAAACGGATTGCAGCTCCCCGCGGAGATTGACATAAATTTGCATCTCTATGGTCGGAGCGTGTGTGTAGAGGCCGGGGAGGTGGGGCGGGGAAGAATCTTAGAGAAGCGGGCGGATGTGTGCATGCAAGAAGGCAACAGGAGCGGAATCGAAAGAGCTGACTATTTTGAAGTGCACCGGAGTTCTGGAGGGGAGGATATCCCGGAACCCACTCTCCAATGATGGGAAAAAAAGAAACCATCGCCACAAATGAGAAAAGATTAGATTCGTCGCAATTCCGCCATCGGCCACGCTTCGCCTCGAGTGGCTCCGGTAGCTATCGGAGTGGAGCGAGGTTCTTTTTTCCTGCACCCCTCTTCTCCCCCCCGTCTGCACCCTCACCCATTCCGTCGCCACCCGCCAATACCTCCGGCGCGTCACGGTGCGACCTACATTCTACTGCTTCTTCCCTCCCTGCCCACCTCCTCCTCCTCATCGGATATCCCCGGCCTACCCTCCCACCTTTCCCGGCTCGCACTCTCCGTGCAAAACCCACCGCCGCCCAAGACTCAGCACAATACCCACCGCGGTGGTTCCCCCAGCCTCTGCTCGCTCTGCTCCCCATCCCCAGCTCAAGGCCCCTCGTGCAACCTCCACTCTGCTCACACTTTATACGTTCTTCAGAATTCCTACTCCCTCAGCTCTCCCTGAGCGTCCCATTAATTCATTTGCCTATGCTGCCATAAATGCTCGTTTGCATAAACTCTTCCTGCATTTGAGACTTACCGTTACCTTCTCCCTCTCAGTTTTTTTATGTAGCCTATTATTTAGTATTCTTAACTGACTCATTATATAGATGAATTCCATTTGTTTCTTTAACTGTTTAAATTATATTTTTCCTGCCATAGTTCCTGGTCTGCATAACCATTTGTCTCCGATTTCTAGGCTTTCGCTGACTTGCCACTCCCTCACACAATGTTTCTCACAGTGAAAAACTTACACACTAAGTATTTCTTGAAGTTAGCTCCCCCCCGCTTCATCCGAATGATTAATTAATAAATTTCCCGATAATATCATGAGATGACGTATAAAAAATATTCCTATTTTGACCATTCTCTTTCCTTTCCGCTACCACATTTCCTCGGACACTTAAGGTTTCAAATATAATCTTTTATTAACGTACTGCAAATAACTCTTCTTTTTTCTCTTTATTTTTTCTTTATTTATTCCATTTTAACTTCCTTACCGTTAATTCTTTCTTTTATCTTTAAATACAATTATGAATAAGGATTAAAATACAAAAGTGGGAACAATAGCTTCAATTGTCTCTTGTAAGACTTTTCCACATCTCATGCTTCCAGAGGGAAACACCCGAAGCCCCCGACTGCCCATTCTTGTCTCTCCTACCTCTCCAACTCCTTTCTTTTCCCTTTCACCAGTGGCCTGCGACCTTAGTGATCCTCCGTCCGTCCATCTTGACCCCTCTTTCACTCTATTCTTAACCGCCTTTCCCTCACTTGCTCCTCTGGTCACCTCCATAGGGACCTAGTTTTTCTCTCTTAGGTGAAAGTTGGGTAGAATCACCAAAGGCCGTGTTTACCTCCTTTTTTTCCATCGCAATACAGTAGGGGAGAAAGTCCTTTCAGCAGGTTTTTTTAGAAACTTGGGAATAATAAAAGGTAAGTAAACGAAATATTATCGGTAAGCAAAAACCAATGATAGAGTTAATTTATTTAATCTGATAATTTTGAGATTTTCGGTGTAGTATACAACCACTAATTCGATCGACACATTCGATTCGATTCGACACATTGAGTTGGTTGATTAACTATTTTTAAGTAGCTATAAATTAACCTGTATGTTTGCTTATTATAGCATTTAATCCTTCTCTTGTAGTACTTCTTCTTGTACCATAATATACTAAATCTAAAACTTTTTATAATTGAGAGCATTGGAGCTCGAAAATTTTCATTCCTGGAAACGTTGCCCCTGATAAAATTTCCATCGTAAAAACAAGAATATTGTTTGGGAAAATCTGGAACAGGAGCGAAATTCGTACATGTATGACTCTGACAACGCTATTTGAGCAGCGGATGCAAATTGCTTCGGGGGAGATATATGTGTAACACGAGTCGACGATCGACGCCTTTGGTACCCCAGCTGTACAATATAATGAATGTTCTCGAAGGTTGCTGAAATGTAAGAGGCGTTACCCGAATTCACAGTTGTGCATTGCATATATTATGCTCTCAACTTATCCTTCTCTCTCTCCCTATTTCACCCTCTCGCTTCCAATCAGTCGACCCCTGCTCGTTTCTCCCTCTCGCACTCCTAATCCTGCGTTCGACTCATCACTTGCCCTCTTTACAATTCTCGGCTTTCCTTTCTCTCTCTTCCATCCTTGCCACCGCTGCTCTCGCTCCATTTCTCCTCATCTTTCCCGATCCTACATTCAGT
>LYUA01000354.1:600719-627717 GCA_002093875.1 Calopteryx splendens
ACATTTCCTACTTCACATTCCCTTCCCTTCCCGCATATGGGTATTTCAAAATTAAAGATACTCAAAGGACTGAGAAAATGCTGTGTGTGCAGACTCATGGTCAGGACATGTGGTACTGTGTATGCCAGACAGAGAAAAACAGGTTTTTGAAAGATTTGGTTTAAAGAACATAAAACCTGTTTTTTACAGAATGTTTGGCTTAGCAAGACAAACATCTATTTAAGAGGTTTCAGGAAGAGATATTAATTCCTGAAACATGAAAGTATGAATATAATAAGAAAACTTAAATTCTTATGCAATTAAAGAAATATCGGTGAACAGGATCAACAAATTTTTATTACAGTAGATTCAATAAAATCCCCCTTTCAATATTCCATTTCTTACCTCAACCCCCTCCTCCTCTGGAGAATCTAACCTTACCCTGTATACAAACTAGAACCTTCACACCCACATCTCCCGCCCGCTTCATTTTCACCCAAAGAAGTATGCATACGTTACTCGTTCCTTGATTTTCTACTTTTATGCCACGGTGACCCCCTTCCCTTCTAGCACCTTACTGGGTATTCCAAACGACTTTTTTAGCGTTGCATTTGAGGATGACATTAACACGTTGAAACCAGATTGTGAATGATCTTTTTTGAAGAAATAGGTATTTCTATTTTTTGACTGAGTGGCATCCGTTTAGCAATTTTAAAAATTTAAAATATATGGCAATTTACTTAAATCCAGGAGTAAATATTAATAAACAAAATTTAGATTCTCCTAGTGTATATGAAATTATTGCTGCCATATTTTTGGATCAACTTTTAACCTAGCGAAATATACTCATTCCAAACTTTTATTTCAGTAAGCCAAAGGGTGTACCTACTAGATAAGTATTTTACAATAGTTTAATTCTACGCTTTCTTTGCCCTTCTGCGCCATTTTTTAAATATTTAAATATATCTAAAGCACAAAAATGTGATATCTAATTCTCATTTCTCCTGAGAGATGCGCACGTATATTTTGAACTATATATATATATATTCGTTAGTTAGGTATTGCCGTGTAATTTTGGAATACAATTAGAAATTATTTGGTAATTTTATGAAAGGCAGATGAGAACATACCGTTACTAGATTCCGTTGCATTACTTAACCTTGTTTTGTCATGAAGCAATATTTATTTTTCTCGGAAATAATTAAATATTTAGTTCCCACTCTCTATTTTCCTTATTTTTTCAAATCATACTGATCTGCCGATGTCGTTTTATGTTTTATTAGATCTCTCCATATAGAAAGTAAACTCGAGGATCCCGCACCACTTGGAAATTTTTACTTGAACTTGTTCTCTTCGAAAATTGAAATTCTTTCCTTCTAGTTTTACTAATTAGCGTTCCACAAACATCATCATTTTAAGTAACGGATCACTTATGAATATCTTCTAATTCCATCCGATTAAAATATTCTCTGATGGCTTCCTAAGAGCTGCATTATATTGTGTATGCGATCCAATTAAAGTGAAAAAAAATTCACTGAAATTTCCATCAACATTTTCCCTCTGAACGCTCATTCTATCCCCTTTAAAAAAATCAAGATGTGATTTGTTGTAATAAATGTTCCTCCCTGAAAGATGAGAGGTCAAAATTATAGATAGGTACGTCAATTATTTAAGGTACTGTGTAAAACAATCTCATCTAAATTGAATCAAAAATCACGTTTCCCGATTATAGTTCTCTATAATTAAATATCCTTAAATTTATACATATTTAGTTCCAATCTTCAATTGTCTTATCCTACCAGCTAGAAATTTACATGTCTGTTTTGTAAAATAGTGTCATAAATTTGTATTCAAAGAAGATTTAACTCTTAAAGAATTCACCTCTATTTATTCTTAATCTTAACCTAATAACTTTGCTTTCGGCGAAATTAAAAATAGCTAATACTTAAAGTACATTACATTTAATGTCGTTGGATATGAGTCATATGTTTGAGTACACATAGGTTTTGTGGAAAGGTGTGCATGAATAAGCGTATAGCAGCACAGAACCTTCTTTTTATCAATTGGATCAGGTATAAAATGCTGTGAAAATAAAAGGACACTTATTTTGTTCACATGCCTCACTTTTTATCTGCATTGGCTTTTGAAGTGAAGTTAATCAAGTTTTTTAATGAAGTTCATGAAGTGATTAAATGAAGTTTACAGTCTGTACAGTACAAATATGTAGCAGTACTAATGATGCATTTCTCTATGATTTTAAAGGTATTTAGGCTAATAATAATTCTCTATTAATTACCACCTTTCCTATTTATTACCTCCTTTAAAATGTAGCGTTTTTTTTCCATGAGTGATGTGAATTTTTTCATACTCTCTGTGCTGAACATTATATATTGAGCAATAATATTATAGGTAAGGTGTATCTTCATGGTGCATGCTCTTTTATTATTCCATTATTATTTATTTTCCAAAGAGGTTTCATTCTTTTTCTAATCACACTTAACTGGTGGGTCTTGAATTTAGAGTTGTGTTTGCAAGTTAACTTGTACATTTGTAATATTGCTCCTGAACTCACTAATATTCCAGTGAAATGCGTCAGCATCATGTCGCCAGAATAGTTTATCTCAAAAGAGCAAGGAGCAACTGTCATAAAGGTGGAATTTATAGCCATGCGAGTCCTTTTATAATTTAAACTTTGAAATTTGACATAGCGTAGGTGAGAATAAATCCTAAATGAACGTGAAATTAATTTCAGAATTGGACGTTCCAGCGGCCTCTAGATGGGTGGTTTAATGTTTTTTTTTCCTTTTGGAAGGCATTGATTCAGCATCACCTTTTCAAAAGTGTGTCGCTAGTGACGTCCTTTCAATCGTTGCTACAGATTCGGCTTTTATTTTGGGAGGGACATGATAAGAAAAGAGAAAGAAGGGAGGCTCATTTTGCAGAAATGTGTGTTAAACTTTATTAAGCGTCGCAATTATTTCGATGCAATGGACCTCGAGAGAACGATGGCGGTAACAAACGACGAGTCTGAGAGATTAAAAGGGTCATTAGCTTCGAGAGCTACCCTGACCAAGGGAATGGGGAGAAGCGAGAGAACGGGAGGTGGTTAATAATAGCTTATTTAAGTTTTCGGCTAAAAGCAACGGCGTCCATTTTTGTTGGGATGGTGCTGTCCCCCTATCTCTCTTCCCCCATTTCTTCCTCGAACGTCAACCCTAAGCAATTCACTCATTGCTCTTCTTCTGCGAAATCTGTAAAGCTATTATTTTCAGATATTCTACTCTGAAAAGGATCCTTTGATTTCATTTCTCGCCTGGCCTTACTTTCCTTTATCCACGATTTTCCAATTCCCATTTCATTTCAAAATGCCTTGTGTTTGTTTTTGCATTTTTCATGCAAAGTACGGATTTTGTGCAAAAAGAAAGCAATTTTTGCAAAATGTTGTCATGCAAGGGTGGTCCATGTGTCTATGCTGATTTATCATGAAATTGAAACGGCAACAAGGCTTAATAAGTAAGGAAATGAAAACTGTGTATTGCTAGTAACTTTTGCCTTAATACTCATATTAATTGTGTATTTCTTCTGATAGCTTTGCCATCTTGCAGAATGTTAATGTTTAGGCACGATGAAAATTATACGTTATGAATTGCACAGGAAAAAATTATCTAATTTGCAAATAGTAAAGTAAAATGTCTATTCGATGGTTTATCATGAAAATAAGTTTCCAATAAGAGTGAGTGGATGACTCATTATGTCATAATGAATTTCAATTCGTCAATCGATATGTTTCATTGAGGGGCAATATAAATTTCCGCTACGAACAAATGCGGGCCCATCACCTGATTCACTATGGTCCGTTAATTAGAATTTGTAAAGGGATCACCTTGATAGAGCTGCTTCCATGAAGTACGTTTTACTGTCAGGTTTCCATGGATCGGATGCGGATAATCGGATTCTCCATTCCGGGAATTCCACACTCGTCCTCTATTTTGCCCTCGATGCCTTGCGTACACTTCAAAGCTGTTAAAAGAAATTCATTTCATCTGCTTTCATGAAGCCAACATCCGATGAACTGGGGACTGGAAAGGGAATAACAAAAGATTTGAGCAGAGGGTAGGAGGGCATGTGTGTGCAGGGGGAGAACGTCGGAGGTGAGAATTGTGTGGGCACACAAAGAACCATGATAGACGGAGACGCTGGGCGTCAGAAAGGGAAGGGTGGGGGAAGATGTAAGAGTGCGCTCGGGGAAATATATTGAGACTTTTCTAGGATAACAAATGATAGGCGGATGAGAATGAACGAAATTTAATAAGGGCATTGTAATATCAACGACGTCTCTCGAAAATTGACCTTTGATGCTCGCTCAATGGAAACACGATCAGCATTTGATAGTGAATGTTCCTGCTCAGGGAAAACTGAGTTTGAGTGTTTTTCATTTCTTCAAAATACTGTGACCACTTCCCGTTCCCCTCTAGTCAAATACTAATAGGTTTTTAGAAATCCGTGCTCTGCCTGAAGCGATACAATTGTGTAATATGTTTTTATTTCATGTTTTTGAAAATAGATATTTGGGAACAGTCGTGAAACCATTAAAGTGTCGGCACCAAGGAAAATAATTTGATATTGAGTTGGTGGAAACTGCGACGTAATATTGAGTTTAGAGTAGTGTTGGATTGTGAAATAAAAGAAAACCATAGGGGAAAGGTTTAGAGGGAATTGAATTTGGAAGGAAGTTGAACAACAAATATGATTTATAACCTTAATTGGAATGTTAACTACAGCCGATTTGCCATTGCTAACTTCGTAAAATCTTGTCAACTTAAGGCATCTCCAACTTTTAACTCTTAAAGGGGGTAGAATATCTCGTAACCTTTAAACTAAGGAGAGTCATGACCCTTCTCCAGTACCGTATACCTTTAGCATTCGAGAGGAAAGATCTTATTGGAGAAACTTTTTGTTTCATTCATCCCAAATAATCTCATGATAGTCCATTCTCGCTAGGGCCCATTTTTAACAGCAGTGCATCCAGTTGCTTTAATCCATTTACTTATTCCTTTTCTTCTGGCGACACTCTTTAAGTAAAAACCCCCAAGCATCCCCTAAAAGCCCTAGATCTATCATTAAAAAGTCAAGACCTCTTTCAAATAATAATATATTCCGCGCGAAGTGATTTTATAGTCATTTTTATTGAAATATTGTTTTTGATATTTATTTTATATCGTTTACGCCTTCAAATGTTGTAAAC
The DNA here is from genome assembly GCA_002093875.1 of Calopteryx splendens. Lineage (NCBI taxonomy): Eukaryota > Metazoa > Arthropoda > Insecta > Odonata > Calopterygidae > Calopteryx > Calopteryx splendens. The sequence goes on from LYUA01000354.1 coordinate 605,944, forward strand.
CTATAATTATATCAATGAAAAAATTGCAGTTATAACCATAATACCCAAAATACCATACAAAGAAACTTTTGTTTGATTAAAAAGGGCTCTGGGTAATCATTAGTTGATCTTGAGGAAATACAGGTGAAGATAAAGTTCACGCTATTCAGTAAGTAGAATAAATCAATAGAAACTGAAAATTGCAAAGGTATAATGTATTGGAATGATGGATAATAGCTCGTAATCACTTTTGATTAATATCTATTAATCTGGTTGATAAAGGGTTTAATACAATAAGGTTATAATTCGATTACTCTGGCTATAAAAAGAATTTTTTTTCACACACTTCATTGTATTTATGGATAAGTAAATGAATTATTTTCAGGGTTTTTTTTGGCAATTTCAAGGTACCCAATCTCCCATATCTCCATAAAGTGGAGCTTTTATATAAGGAATATTGTAAAAACGTAGGGATGAAAAATAGCATTAGCATGAAAGTTCACTTTTATTTTATTATACGAGAAGAAATAAATAGGGGAGACATTTGGAGCAACAGTTAGTATTGACTATAAAATAGAGGTTAGACTGATGGTAATGTCTATAGTAGGTAATATTGAAATACATTTAGTATATATAAGAAGTGGTGCCATTAAAAACAATTTTGTCTTGAACTATGAATGCATGGGGCAGTATTGAAGGATAGGACAATACATTTATTCACATATTAAATGTTTGTCACCAATAATAAGGAAATTCTCATGTATTTTTATCCAACCGCGAATTAAGAAAATCCAAGTATTATTTACCCTCCAAATTTCACCGCGAGGTTTAGCTTAATCTTCCAGATATTATCAAGCACAAAAACGACCCCTCAGCTTAAGCTGATGCTATATAATGAAAAAGCACAATACTCTTCCCATTCGCTCTTTTTAAATTATTTTTTCTCTTGCTAACTTCAACGTCAACTCGTTAAATTTGGGCAAATGGTGCATATGTTTAGGCTTCTATCAGTTTTATAGACTTGGTCATTTTTAAAGTGACTAAAACATAAACATTCTGTAGACGTTTACCTCCTCATAAAAGCTCAGTGAGAGAGTTTACTTTTGAAGCTATAAGAACGAGAATAGGCCGAGAAATGCAAAAATAAGGCCATCGCGTGGTCTCCTGTCCTACCCGCAACATCTCTTAATAGCTTGGCTGGAGCAGGCTCGGAATGGACGTCTATGAGCTCATTATGACAACATGGTAGGAGGCCCAGACGCGCCACAATCTCATATCCTGGTATTTTAAGACTCTGTGGTCTCATCCAAAAGCCCGCTTATGATGTACATACTCTGTTATGTGATGAAGGATTCATGGTGCCTTGGTTTCAGAGAGAATCTTTTAGGTATCACAATAAGATGGATTATTTAATGTTAGGTTTTATGATTTCAGTTTTTAAAACTTGATAATACAGAAACGCGCTAGCATTATCGAGCTATTGATGATTCCTACTCTAATCAATAATATAAGCAAAGTAAAAAACAGTGAAAATCAATGCATAAGGCAAACTTTTACTGGATGAAACACACAAATTGATAACTTATGACACGAATATCATCAAATTAATTTATACAGGCAAGGATAAATTCTCCGAACGCAATAAATTATGATTATGTGCTTTGTAGTCTGTTGATAGTACAACATCTAGGATTTACGAAATCGCACGCCGGTGCAGTAATGCAAGTGCCTTCTGATAATCTTAGTTAACCTGATAACGTTTTAGTTTGTACAGGTTTTCCCTAAGCATTTAAATCTAGTCTTGCTGAAATGTTCCATATCTATTCGATTGTTTATTTTTTGGTATGTGGTTTTACACATATTGATAAGCAAAATGTTTAGGTTAAAAAAGGCAAAAAAATTTAAACATCTTATTGGAAATGTGAAATATCTATAAAAAAAATATGTGTTTAAACTCTTGAAATTCCCCTTAATAGGCACTCCGTAGCACTCAAATACTCTTGCTTTTTGAAAAAGAACTTAGTACCGTAGTAGCGTAAGCTATTGTCACGAAATGCATGCTTCCCTGTCATGGAAACTCATGAATTTGGAACCATGGGACATCGTTTGTGAGGCACTGCGGTTTAAACTACATAATATGCAAGAGGACTATGCAGATATAATTTTCAGATACATTGCGGTACGTGTTGGGCCAGACGGACGGCGATTAAGTGCATCTTATTCCTCAGAACCCTTCAATATCCGCAAACACTACTCTGTTCCGCTAATTTAATTATTTATGCAAATTCATAGTAGCCGCGGAACAGTAGGTACGCGCACGCCATAACAAGCATGATGATAAAAGAATATACGCACTGTGCGCTAATGCACCGTGTAAAACATTTTTTCTCTTTCTAGACGGATCCTCTAAGGGATCAGTTTCTTCCTGCTCCTCTTCGTCTTCCAAAAAGTCGGGAAAAGATGGCAGCGTCGGAGGCGGCGGTCTCCAGGCGCCACGACTCCGGGCTCCCAGAATCTCTTACCCGGATGAAGCCGACTCCGGAAAGGGTGAGTAGACGAGGGACGACAATCTTCTCAATGGATACCCACATGCACTCCCCCTTCCCTCCCCGGCACACGTGTCGCCCGCAGCACCACCGAGACTCGCCTCCGCGTAAAGCTCCCTGGGATATCACGTGACTGCGGCTTAAAGTTAATCCGGCATTAAGTGAGCGGCGCACGGCAGGAGAGAGGAAGAAAGTTGAACGGGGATCCGGATGGCGCTAGAGCTCTCAAATTATTATTATTACTTGATACACTAGCGGTGCGTGATGCGAATTAAGTTTAGATGGGACGAGGTGGACTGAAGTGGTATGCATGGGACCGAGCTCAGAGCAAGTGTAAGTGGGGCGAGAAAGAGGAAAGGAAAATCGGAGGTAGAAGAGGAGGAAAATTTTAAGTATGGAAGAGGGGAAAATAGATAAGAAGAGTTGGTGATTTTATACTAAGCCATACAATTTTCAAAAGAATAAAAAAATTATATCTCCTCCGCAACACTCATCAAAAATTAACTCAGTGGAAATCTTTCATGCTAGGAAGGTTTAATGAAATATGAATTTTGCAATTTCCATATATATGTATACGCTGATGTACCTGAAGTACCTACGATGCTGTCTTGCAACGAAACCATGGTCGCGGAAAATAAAGTTATATATGAAACTTGCTGTTCGTATTTCATCAAACCTTCACGGTATTTTTTTTGTTGAAGTTTACATTTATGCAGAATTTGGAACGCAAATCAGGGAGACTTATTCCGCACTGAATCATTCATCACTTCTCCCCCTCCAAATTATTTTTTGTCGTGCAATTTTATTCTGCATTCATTGATTGTATAAAAAGGTCTTCAAGTTTTACGAAAATGTGGAGCAGTACTTTAACAAAATCTGCTATACTTTATTATCCCAGGTAATTAAAACAAAAACTTTTTCGCTCTCGAATGAAGCTTTGAAGAGCAACCTCGAGATATTTAAAAGTATTTAATGTGAATATTAGAGCTAAAAATATATAAAAGTCTCATGATAATTAGCTGAGTATTCACATATAGCTATGTCATACTCATTGCGTTAATTTTTTTGTATCAGTTCACTTTGAATGGTGCTCTTGCCTAATCCCTGAGTCCTCGAAGTTGAGAACGGCTTCTCTTCACTGAAGTACCCTCAATTTTCCCTGAATTGACTCCTTTTGGCGTAATTAACTCTCATTTCCGAGGCGGGGAGCATGTCTCTCCATTCAAAATATGCTCAAAATTGAATTAAATCTTCAATTCCATCATTTTTTCAATACGCTTTTATGTTTTTGTCCACCTAGAATTTAGCTCTTCCTGATAGCGGATTATAAACGTTATTATGCAAATATTCTGAAATCATTTATAATGATTAATTGAGCTAATCCTTCGGCGTGAAACATTTTTCTTTTTCAAATAGCTCTCCATAATTTTATGATCCCCATGCTTTGCCTGGCCCTTACATTCTTTTCCTTCTTTTTTCTTGAAACCTAAAAATTATGGGAAATGATGTAATTCAAAATCCCTCCTAAAACTCTTTGATGAAATGCGAGTTCACAGAAATTAGAGTTAAATATGAATAAAAAGCATGATGCATATTTAATATTATTTGAGTGGGATGCAATGCACATGACGGGGCGGCCACTTAATTGAAAACCTAATCGTAAGCGAGTAGTCATTCGGAGTTATTTATATCGTAAACAGGTGGTATGTGGCGAGTGCCAAGCTTTCCGAGAAGTCGGTTCTAAGTTAAATCAGCCTCTGGCTGAAGTATCTGGTTTTCTGGTTATGAAAAAAATATTTCTAAATGGCATTATTTCATTAACTGATAATTCCCACACGCTCCATGTAGCATCTAGCGCAGTTGTTAATCATAATAAGGGTGTAGTTATGATAACTGAACATGGATTAATTTCCTTTAAAATCAAAGAAAGAAAATACTATTTCTATCAATGCATAAAATTTTCATTATAAGCCCGCAAAAAAGTAACACGTACGTCCACAATACAGTGTAAATAGAACTATAGCATCCGCCTTCTACTCCCTTTAAATAGTTTCCTCCGGAATTTCAATACATATGTCTTGAATGATGTATTTTTTGAGTAACTGATTCATAGGTCTATAACATGTGTGTTCAAAGGCCTATCATTGTAGTGGCACAGCGATTCACTGTGTATAATTTCATATCGCTAGTTGATCTGTAATACCTTTAAAAACTTATTACACGCCTGGAAGTTTTCTGTGACCATTAAAGGTTAGATAGGGTTTGAAAAGCATCAGTGAAACCCTAAAATTTTCCTGTTAATTTTTACAACTTGCCATTTGTAGACATTGAGTTTGACTTAGATTCGTACCCAAATGAAAACGGATCATGGAAATTTATGCTTTGGTGAGGATAAGGTTAAAAGTAAATTAGCCAGTGACCACAACTAAATATATCAGATTTGCGCTTAGCCACCCACCATGTTCCGGAAAATTCCCACAACAAATAGGTATCTGATGGAGAGCAGAACATTATACACCTTAAGGATATTGCAGAAATTATTAATAATTTTGGTGCCAATTTGCTTATTATTCGGTCGTGTATCATATGTATTAGACCCCTTCACATATTACTAAGGTGTTAATTTATTTTGAGCAAAAGGATTTAAAAAATTCCCATTAGGTATCTTAAAAAAATTCTTTACATTAGTACTTATTTCAGGTAGCACTATTATTAATCAACTCGATAAGCCATTTTTTGTCAAGCCAAAAAAAAACAAGGAAAAACCCAATTCACGATATGATAATGTTAGCACGTAACTTGGAAGTATAATAAATCATAAAATTTTCCCCTGGAAAAGGATTTGATGAAACTGAAGGCACCCATGGTAAACGATAAAAATTCATATGCATATAAAAATATAGGCATGCATATATTTTTATTATAAAAAAATATATGCATAACATGTCTCAGTTTTTTTAACTACTAGAGTTAACCTCAACCTTTCTATAAATGCTTTGACTTTTTACCCTTCTTGTTACTATCAAATTCATATTTTTCTCTGCAGCCATAGTAATTCCAGGAAAACTTTTTCATCAATTCGAGATGGTGTTTTATCATTCTCTGTTAGTTTATTTAAGCTTTAATTTTTTATTCTCCAAAATGAATTCTACCTTCGATTTTTCATTCGAAAAACTTCAGTTTAAAATACATTTCATGTACCTAGCTGAAATTAGCTGAAAATTAGATTGACAGTTACTTAATTATCTTACATTCAAATTATGTCATTTAAAAACATTAGAGTGAATTTTTGACTGTGAAATTAGATGTAGACCAATTGCCATTCACACATCAAAAGGTTTTTCGAAGGTACCTAATAGTCGAAGTAGGTATTTCTCCCTTTTTAGCCTTTTACTTAGTAACATTTATGCTACTATTCATTCATACGAGCTCGTATAATTACTTGATAGAGGTATTGAAGTAGGCATGTTTTTAATCTATTTCGCCTATTTTACCAGGTCTTCCCCTACCCCTTGTGCTTTTATGAAGGGGTTTTTTTATGCTGGACTCATTTTCCTACTCCATTTTTATTTTGACCTTATTCGACGAAAATATTTCTGAAACCCTTAATTCGCCGATTTAAAATATTTTTTATTCCCGTGACGCCATTTAAAACAAAGATCAAACTAAAAGTTTAATATTTTTACAATAATAACATTTTTATTTTCATTGTATTTAAAATAAGTTAACGTTCTAGTGTAGTGAATGTAGTTGATCCCTTTGGGAACTCCCAGCTGGGTAATTTATTGTGTTCTAGGGCATCCTTCCTTTCGAAGCCATAGGGGAAGTAACACACTGCTGTGTGACTTCCATTAGCCGTAGAATTTTTTTAATTCATTCATCGAACCTCATACATTATGTTATTAATATTTAAAAACCAATTAGAGTTATATCATACACGCCGAAAATTGTGAGCGTTAATAATTGTTTCAATCTATTTTTTTTCTTTTTAACCATATAATAACCACCATATTATAATTTTTTACGATGGATTGATTTTATCCTTGATTCTCCATTAATTTTTATACACCGTTCATTTATGCTTACCCAGATGTTTAAGCACTCATTAGGTAGAACTATTTTTTTTAATTATTTCTATGAAACTTGGTATTTATTTATATGGTTAGCTCTAATGAATACTTATTACTTTGTATATTTTACTTAAAATTGATTTCATCTTGCGTTACATTTTTTGACAAGTTATTTTTTTTAAATAACAATCCCTATATTCGTATGGAAAAACTGCATGCGTTTTAGTATGGAAATTGATTCTGGTTAAAGGGAATATTGCCCTTCATAAAAGAAGTTATGGTTATCTTGACTATCCCTGCACTACGGCAAATATATGAAGAATTGCAATATGGAATTTAGCGTCATTTTTTGCCTTTACTTTTACAATGGGGCATGGAAATACCAAAAATGGTGTCCCGATAAAACACAACTGAGTTCATACGAAGTGACGATTCTGTAGAAGACTTGAAATAAATAATTGAATACATAATTTTGGACAATCTCAGATGAAATTCTCAGGAAAAAGCAGAAACTTCTATTTTGCTTGTAGGAATAAACACTCGATTTTTTTAATTTTTGTTAACAACTAAGGTAATGTTGAAATTGAAAATTGAAACTTTTAGCTCCTTTGTTACTAGGATTCCAAAATTTAATACGCTGAGGAGCATCACAAAAAATTGACCTTCGATAAATGTACCCTCAAGACGCGTGTATCCTTCATTATGTTACTATCCGAGGTCCTATGTCCCATTGGTAATATTTTGTGAACTTTTTTCTCGTGACTTTGTGCATGGTTAAAGTTAATATGTATACCTAATAATAATAATATAATAATAGTATATCTACCTATGACCGTTATAATGAAGTACTTAAAATAAAATAGCCTTACTCTTTTGACGCAAGTTGTGCCTGTTCTGCAGCCATTGTAACTCTAATGACATCCATGGAAGTAAAGGGATTTCCCAGAGAATTTTCGTTTTCGATAAAGCTTGTAAGCGAGCCCCTAAAACGGTTGTGTTTCGTTGTCGCATTCATTTAGCGCACAGCTTTAGGAAGTTTTATGTTTCAGGAAGAGCTGTTTCTGTGCCAATTTAACTTTCCGGAACTGCGAAACTTTTTCACTTCTCAACTTTAAACTGCCCACCATTTCCCCATATCCTCCCGTTTGATTCCTGGAATATCTTCCTTTGATGCTAATCCCTGCAATATTGAGTCCGAATGTTAGGCGTGGGCGGGACACCGCCCAGGGTCAGGCCAGCGACTCGGCTCTGGTGCTCGGGGGCTAATGAGGAGCCGGAAGGGAACTCAAAACTCCAGCGAGGGTATTTGACTTAACGGTCCCCGTGCGTATATTCTAAAAACCCAAGCTTTTGCCCGCGCATGACCTCCTCCCTCCTCCTATCACAGTTTTGCCACACTGCCCTCACTCTACCCACGAAAGTTAAACGGGAGGTACCGCGCGCCCGGGCTCCGTAATATCGACGGAAATGGAAATGTCCCCGCTGGAGACGTTTCATCCCAATCCGTGCCGAATTATTGCTAAAATTCGTCCGCGAAAGGTTAGCATATGCGATCCCTGAGGCACAAATCCCAAAACCCAAATTCAGAGCGCTTCCGTCGCGTGCTGACTGGGCGAAATAATACCGGCGCCCCATCCCGAAGCGCTTCATCCTGCAAACTTGGCACAAGGCTTACATTTTTGATGGTCACCTAACAAATGAGGCTCATAATTGCCTCAAGGCATAATAAAAAATGGAGAAAGAGAGAAAAAAATATATAAGTATATGTTTTCAGATGCCCGGAACAATTAAAGGTAATCCTCGAGTGACATTCCATTAACGTAATGAAGAGAAGTGGAAGATTTGGAGGCAAGTGGAAATGAAGGATAGGGGGCGTGAATGGTTGCAACTACGTACAGGGTGAAAGATGAGAGATAAAGTGAATATGAATGGTAAAGGGGTGGGAGGGAGAATTGAAAGAGAACCCTACGGAGAATTGTAAAAATGCGAAGTTCTGTGAGCATTGAGCATTGCTCGGATAGCATTATTTTGGGAAGCCAGGACACCGGATCATCTATCATACGGCTTGCCCATCGCCTCAATTAATGAATGCAATTACCAGAGTAGATACGACCAAAATTTTCATTACACGAAGTAATCTAGCAACAAAAATAAATGTAGTCGAGGGATTGATTATCTTAGAGCAATTTTAATTACATTAGAAAAAATATTGTGCGCAGTGTCTTAATTAAAGTGTCCAAAAATGTATGTATTTTAGGTTAAAAAATTCCTTACACTTTAAATTGGAGGGTGATAATAAATTTAAAAGTACCAGCTTTGGCTAAATAAAATATACATTTGAATGAAAGCATAGATTTGAAAATACTAACTGGATGACATACCAGCTCTTGAGTACAACAGCATTTCTAAAATGTTATATAATATACCTTTAATTACCAATACAATTTTCGGATAATAATACTATTTTCATGCTAAAATAAAAGGTTAGTCGTAATTTTAGGTGGTAAACAAATGTTGTGTCATGTTTTGTTAAACAAATGGAAGTAGAAATGTGGTTTGAACCTCTATACAAAATATTGGAACCCCACATTGAGAAGAAATTTGGACGGAGTGAGACGATATGAGAAACGTGGGGTAGAAAAAGTATTTTTAATGACATTAGAATTGGGTTCTTGAACATTTACTATTTTTCTTAGGGGTGGCTTTACACGGAGTTTAAATAATAGCAAATCACTGTAAATTCATTGCACCCAAAATTTGAAATGCCATTATGGTGCTAGAAATAAAAATCGTCTTGCAAATTGTGATAATGCTTGTTGGAAGTCGGCAGTGGCAGTCTTCTCACTCCGTCGAGAAATAAATATAAACTCCCTGTGTGTGTGTATACATACTTATGAATGAGAATAATATATTCTTCTGTATATATAATATTTAATCTCAGTAAGAGATAGCAGTGTCTCAGGAAGCATGCAATGCAGGACCCATGCAATGCAATATATGCGTTGGAATTTAATTTTTTTTAGAAAATACAAAGGAATCCAAGAAGATATCCATCGATTGGGAATTTCACCACAGCTAATATTTTATTTAAGTTTTATAGTGATAAAGATCATTACTTGAATGTTTTGAGGTTAGCACTAGCAGAAGTAGTTTATCATGGTCGATATGCCCTCCGTCCTAAACATGGTCATGAGTTCCGATTACGCCGTTTAAGTGCATTTCACTGTTTCCATCCTTTTTACGATGATTTATCGCGTCCGTCGAGTATAGGAATTAAACAAGTAATAGTATAGACCTAGCGGTTGATAATTCGCTTGAACATCGATATGCTAGTGGGAATGGGTATACTGGGACTCAGGAGAAGATTTAAATTCCCTTTGTGTACTTCACTGGGTATGGTGAATCCTTCGGAGTACGCTATTTTATCACCCGATGCATCAGAGTACAGGAGCCATTTTGTGCAATTAGCTTTTGTAATACAAATCTAATTTCTCATAAATACTATAGAAATCCTCATACTTTTTGCATTAAAGAAGATTTTATTTTCCCAATATTTCCACAATAGGCTTCTAATCTTCAAAACCTGAGATTGTGAAGTATTGACTAGAAATAAATGGCAGAAAAAAAACTAGGGACGGATTGAATTTGAAGTTAAAATCGACCTTCAATAAATAGTGCATCATCAGATTTGGGGTTTAATGCGTTAGTAAGTGGAAGTTGAGTTGAAAAGTTAGGATTTTGGCCAACTTTTAACGTAATGCGTTGGTTTTATTTTTGCATTATTTTCTATCTTAATTCATTATTTTTTTAAATAATAACGTCAATCTTCAAAAGTAACCCTAATTCATTGTATGTTCCTTCTAATTTTTATTATTAAAACTTAAATTTCTCTTCTTAATTCATTATCTGCAATAGTTCGTAGTATAATGGCAATAGATTTATTTTGTAATATCTCAGGTCTGGATATTTAAGAGAGAGATATATATTTTTTTACCCATGCAATGCAACATATGCGTTGGAATTTAAAAGTTTTTTTTAGAACATACAAAGGAATCCAAGAAGTTATCCATCGATTGGGAATTTCTCCACAGCTAATATTTTATTTAAGTCTTAAAGTGATAAAGATCATACTTTTCGCTTGGTCATATCCCGTGTTCACCCAATAGGACATGAGTTACATTCTATTTGTCATTCCATTTATTTGTGCCTGACGTGAATGGTAGATTTGCTTTTATTAGTAAAATTGCGTAATGATTTAGAAATTAAGTTTTAAACTAAATGTCCAGGTTATTTTTTCAAGTATAAATTATTAAAGTGCGTTTTGTATAACTTTAAATGTTAACCCAGTTAAAATCTATTGAAATTTACTCCACTCGGCTGGTTTTTAAAACTAACTTCCCCAAGTTCCGCATAAATATTGAAGTTTTAAAATACCCTAAAAATTTCAAATTGAGGAATGATTAATTCAAATTGATCCATAGCGTGATTAAGAAAATCATCCAATTTAAGTGAGATAATATTAGAGTCAGGAATGAAGAATATCATGGGAAACTTGGAGAACTCACGACAAGATTTGAACCATGTCTGTCACGGAACGGAAATCCCAATGTGAGGGTGAAGAAGCCCATGGGGCACAAGTTGACCCCACTCGGCCTCCCAAAATCTTCAAGTTCAGGGCCTTACGATCTTCTCCTGTGTCCAATTTCGGAATGACGAGAAGCAATTTCGGGAAAAATGTAATCCTGGAGAAAGGATGAGAGCAAAAAAAAATAACTTTCGTGTTCCACGGGAGGGTCCGAAGTTAGTAGTGTCGGGTGAATTGGGCTACGCCCTTCGCCCCTACTTATTCCTACACGACATGTCCTGTCTGGCATTCTTCGGTTCGGTGTGAATAAAACTTTTACAAAATTGTATAACGGATTGGTACAATGGTTTGACGCAATCGAAACTTTGTATTTTTTTTAAATAAACGTGGAGCACATCATTTCCTCTCGGTCACATTCTGAGGAGAGTTTCAAATGCATCGTGCTAGTCCTCGAAGAGTTTCGGTACTCTTTTGGATTCCTTTTAACCCGATAGCCCCAGAAGTTTGGATTTCAATCATTTTCAGGAATGCTTACGAGCCAGAGTAGTTAGTGTTGGTAAGGTCGTGGGTGTTTTAATATTGCAGTCGTGGCAAAATAACGTGCACTGATGCTCACGATTAGCTGATATCGGAGAGCAGCCCCCTTTCCCTTTCACCTCTCCATTTGTGTCGCCTGTGGGTGATGGCGTCAGGTAATTCAAGCGCTTCATTCCGCTCCCATGGATCGTTCACCGAATTGTGTGACGCAAGAGCGGACTGGTTGGTTCGATCCAAAGCGAACAAATGATAGAGGTGGCGTTTCATGAATGCATAGGGGCGCATTTTCATCTATACTTCACATTTAAGGAATGGGCGCCTTTATTCCGAAACCTATTATCTCAAAATCACGTTCACTTGGCGAACAAAAGGCCACTCAGTGTGTTTTCTAAAAACTCTCATTAGGATAATCGGTCTCGTGGGGAATCACATCATCAGATATGCGTAACCCACAGCACAAATCTCGCATCACGTGACATCCGCTTAGGCTTACCGAGAAGGGGAAGGTCATAAAGGAGGAAATAAAGGAGAACATGAGGTAGCAATAAGAGGTGATGGGATTTTCGTTCGCTTGGATTTACGGGGAAGAAGAAAAAGGGTGAATCTGAGCGGAATATCTTAAGGGCGGAGTTTGGAAGGAGCAAATGTAGTCAATGACCTATTGTTCAGGAATGTGAGGGGATTTATAGTTCTAGTACATTCACCCGTAGTCTCCGAACTGTTATGTACCCCTTTCTACCTCTATTTTACTGACTTTAGAAGTCATTAAATGAGAAAAAAATACACTTGACTACTATTAGAAGTTTTACAATTGCGCTTAAACTCGATTAAAAATCAACTATAGGAGAAAAAAGAGTAGGTATGGTGGTGGCTAAATGGCTGCAAAGAATAAAAGCTTACTCTGTCATATTTCTAAGCAATGTTTTTCATTTTTCAATTTAAATTCAAAATTCAAGCATGTTTTTGAGTAATTACTCAAATTATAACTATTTATATTTTCCAGACACTAAACCAAAAACATTTCAATAACCCGGTAATAATTAGTCAGATATTAAAGAAAATTACACTAAAAGCAGATGCTTGATAAAAAATGAATGGAGTGGTCGTTTCGCGTCATTTAAGAAGATAATCAAAGAACAAATGCACAACAGTATTCATGTCATGAGTATGGTTTGAGTTAATTTTGAGCGTTGCTATAAACTGCGCAGATCGGGGTGGAATTTGTTACGTTTGAAGAATACTTCCAAACTGTATTTTTCAATTTATAACTAAAAACGCTTGCAGTAAAATATTTTTTTTAATTGGGTAAATCATTCTAACTAAAAGAAAATATTTCCACTAATTACAGGAGCTAATAACTAATGTGTGTAATTTACGGAAAAAATACTGCTCCATTTTCTCCATACGATTTCGTTCGTTTTGTCCTTGATATTGGTCTAACAAGTGCAGTGCCTCTGCTATTTCGACGGCCTAGCTGTTTCGGTGAGTAGCTTGTATGCCGGCGTACCTGTAGGTATCGAATTCGAACGCTTTGGCCTTAGATGTGGTATTGTGATGTAACGAGATAAAATAAATTACGCCTTTGATGTGGCATCACTTCCACCAAGGATCTAACTAAAACTTAGTTACTCCTATTGCACACTCATGGTCAATTCGCATTCAAGCTGTCCAGTTAAAAACGCCATTCTCATTGTTTTTCAAAACAGAGGTAGGTTTACTTTTCCAATGAAATATTATTTCACTTCAAAAGATAAATGTAATACCAGATAATCAATGCCAGCAATGGACATTAATCATTTTCATTTAAGTAGTCAATAAGTAAAAGGATAGTTTAATGGCTCCTATGTATACATTATGGATAATTATATTTCTTTAGCAAAATATTAAATTCTTATGGGCACATTTATGGATGTATGTTTTTAAATATTTCGATCAGTCAGAGGAAATAATTATAAAACCTTGAATTTGAAGCTAAACACCTCATTATTTCAAGAATTAGTTTCGAAAAGGCTCGATAAAAAAGGATGAGAAAAGGTCCCAAGGTCACGGTGAAAAATTGAAAAATTAGCTATAAAAGATTGAAAAAAATGAGTGTAATGGTGTTTAGAGACAAAAATTTGCTTTTACTTTGCTCTCCGTGATATTTTATAAATAGTGTACTAATTAAATCTACAAAATCACAGTTATTTTTGAAAATATATACTTGCAAAACGCCTTGACAGTTATTCTGCTCAGGGCGTTTCTGAACATGGATCTTTCGGCAGCCCACCTGTCGTCACATTCCTCTTCCCACCTAACTAATAGTGCTTTCCTCCTCTTCCGCCCCTTTCCCACATCACTTAACCCGAGTATTAGCTGGCAAGTACGCGTTGTGTTAATATTTTGAATTTTCGTAACCGACATTTCGTGGTTAGGACAGTTAAAGCGGCAAATGAGCATAGGACGAGAAATTCTATTTTAATCACATGTATTAGGAATTGCTTATTGCTTCTGCTGCAAAAGGGAAAGCTAGTTTCTTTTTGGGAATAAAATTATAAACCCTGCTGACGGGAGTGCAGTTGTTGACTCCATTCTTGAACCAACATTGCACTTGAAAGGTGGTTAAAGAATCGCCATGGGGTTGAGAGATGGCTTAGATTCTTATCAGAAATGACCCGAAATATATTGGAAACAGAAGAAAAATTTTCGCCTCTGGCATGAAATTCAGGATTATGGGGTAAGGTTTTTTGGTTTCTTAAAAGTACTTAACAAAAGTCACACTACAGGGAAAAAGTATATCTGTGGATAAAGATGTTCTTCTATATGGCTCATAGGCTAAACGATAGGTAAGTACGTATTTATTTGTTTATCGTTCTATTATTTAATTTCTACTAAAATACGGAACGAGCTCATTAATAAAGTATTTCCCGTGTTTTATGTAGCTTGAATGTAGGCTTCTTGTAAAAGACCAAGTTTAATGCACCTTAAATAAAACCTTGGATGAAATTTTGCATAAATATCTTAAATATAAGGTTTTCGAGGATTTTAGTTTGAAAACACCTTTTGGAGATCATAAAATATTGCAAATTAGCAGATGCTTCCGCTTAGAAAAAGCTTAGTTTTTAGTATTCCATTTAAACTGTCTTCCCTCGAATTTGAGTAGTGAAACACTTCGTCTCTCCAACTGATCAGAAAGAAATCACAGAAGGAATGGCTGAAGCTGTCACAAAACCAATACTGCTTGAAGAAGTCCAATTCGGTTTGACATTTTTGAATGCAACTAGAATGTTTTGCAAAGTAAGCTGCGGAGAGAAAAATGGTAATTTTCAATAGGAAAATCTTCTTAAATAAAATAATTAAAAGCACTATTAGAAAATATATAATTCACCAACTGGTAATACCTTTATCAGATTTTTATGGCAATCCTTGAGCAGCCTTGAAGATTCTTCAAAAAATATTTGCACGATCTTTAGTAAGAAAAAAATATTTAGGGCTTTGAAAGAGCAGAACTTGGAAATTCAATCAAAGGAATTTGATTCAGTTCAGCGGGAAATAAAACGGGGTGGAAAACGCTCTTTGATTTTAAAATATTTCACTTGCTCCCCTGCCGAACAGCAGAACTTTAAAGGCAATTCAGGAGAGATAAATATAAGCCTACATATATGAGATATTTTGTGGCGAAAATGATTATTTAATATGAAATAATTTAAATATTTTATTTAAGAGCATTATATTTAATATTTTAATGTTCATTTTATTGAGGTACCGTAATAATTACGGATAAATGGAAGAATAAGTCGTATAAGTACCTCGTACTAAGAGTTTGATCCAGAGAAACGTTGAAAATACCGAAAAATGTACTTATGTATGATAGTGTGAGGGAAGTAGGAGAGGAGATGGAACCGCTTGTTGCCTCAAGGAATAGACAAATCTTGTCATGCTCTCTGAAGCCATATTTTTAGCGTTAAAACTTACGATTCAATTTACGAAGATGAGCAAATACGGGAAGGAAATAAGTTATATCGGAAGTGAGTCCATTTTTAACTTTATGACTTGCCTTGAGCAGCGATTTACATTTCATTGCCATCCCTTTCCATAGTGGTGCTTTAACGTTTCAGTCACCATCTACATAGTTACTTTAACTCTCCCGGAAGCAAACCGGAGTCAGTCTTCTTTTCGATGATCGCCGTCGAGACCTTGATACAAGGACCACCTCGAGACGAAGGAGATCCTTCTTTGCATTATCCCCCGGCTTTTATGCTCAAACTTAAATTTCTTGCCCGCTTCCCACATTTTCCGTGTCATTGGAACTTCCCTTCCATCTTCTAAACCTCTATCGAAATCTAAATAAGTACAACTTATTAATTTCCCACTTAAAGAGCTTAATTTGAAAGCTAATTCGGCGCCTAGTATCTAATACACACAGATTAGATCACGTTAAAACTGAAATTAAAATGCTTTCTACCGCACACAGTAATATCTTTCTGAATTCTTTCTCCATCAATAATGACGCAAGTGCGTCTCGCGAAACTGATGAAGTTCGATTGTGGGCAGTGCCTAATCCTTTAATCTAAGTTTTAGGGATTATTGTAGACTTTCGTCGGTGAGTTGCAGAAGGTGAATTGAGTGTCCGTTCCAAACATTCCGACGCTGACCTCCCAACCCTTTCCCCTCGCAGTGCCGCAGAGACTGTGCTCCCCGGAGTCGCAGGCGGCTGCCGGCTGGGGCACATCCGCCCCCTCACCCCACCTGCTCCTCACCCCAGGGGCGACGACGCCGGGGCCAGCCCCATCATCGCACCAATCCCACTCTCCGTCCTCGGGAGGCCGCCTCTCCGCCCCCGGGGGCAGCGGGAGCACCACGGCCCTGTACCGGCTGGCTCGGCTCCTCAACCAGCGCGGCAGCGCTTGCTCCGGCTCTTCCCACGGCTCCTCGGGGAGCGGCGATGGGTCGGCCAGGGCGGCGGCCGACAACCCGGCGCACCGGAGGCTCAGCTGGGAAAGGTCAGTCCCGGCCGGCGCCTTTGCCTTCAAGGGTGCCGCACCACCGGGGATACCTCACCCACCAACCATTGGGAAGCGACTTCCGCGAATGGTGTCGCCAAGAGAATTAATTTATTTGAATTGCTGAGCATGGTCGTGCTAATAGAAGACGTTTCGCTCTCGTCGGCAGTAACTCTTGTTCACCCTCTTTCTTGGGTCCTGCGGAGCACATGTAAAATACAAACCCCTGCGACCGCGACGAATGCCATGGCAATTATGGAGCTCCGCCGTCCTTAACATCGAATAATTCTATTATTTTGCTGTCTCATTCCCCTAATGTCTTTTTTTACGGCTTGGTGGAAATCAGTTCATAGTTATCATTTCATCGGTTTCTCATGTTTCACCAAGTGACAGGCGTTGGAGAGAATAAAGTAAAGTTTTCCTTGCCAAAACAGTTAATGGAGTATTGATTCATTTAATCATTGAAATTTGAGCACCGCGAATGTTACACCTATAAATTTTCCGCGCGCTGTTTTTAAGTGGAGTTCAATTCGGATGCATTCATTGTGACGTAGATTCTTTCAGAGAAGTTATTTTTTGGCTGCTATGGATCCTCGAATCCCCATCGTACTATTATTCCCTCAACTCCTGTTTTTCGTGGATCTCTGAAATCCCCGGAGTACACATGTCGTAGCTTGAGGACGTCTATCAAAAATATGAAGTATATTAAATGCATGACATATGGAGTTCAGAATAATCACGACAATTTTTATGAGTGGAAATTAAGTAAATTGTCATTAAGCAAATTCATTAAACTTAATTCAGCTCATCGTCAACTCTAAAAATGTGTTTACAATTGTAAGCTATCACTAATCAATGACAATTATTTTGATCAATGGGGCACTCAAAGGGAAGGCATTCACTAATGCATGTTTTTTCTTTAAACTTAATGATGTTACAAAGGATTCGAAACGTGTCCTTCTCACTAGGGTGCCATAATGCTTCAAGCTCATTAATTTTTAAAAGAAATTTGCAGCTGCCCTTGTCCAAGTGCAGTTAAAAATGGTTTTCCGAGCTATCATAGGAATCCAGCTTAGGAAAAGTTAACTCTGAAAAATATAAAAATTAGCGATTATTCATGGACTAAAAATCACCTGAAAAGTAGCGCCTATACTTAATTTATCGTAATTTTCATAAAAAATTAATTAAAATAATAATAAATATGTAAAAAATAGGGATAAAATACATTAGGATTCAATTAAGATATTTAAAAAATAGTGTTTCCAAAGCACTTTATGAGTTGCAATTATATTCATAATCACAAATTTTCTCCAATACTATGTATTTTGTATTAAAAATACAATACTCTCAACTCCCCATTTTTCCAAGGTAAGGATTAATTAAGGTATTAAGGTAAGGATGGGACAGAAGAGAGAAGGCAGTTGTCCGAAGTTTATTTCATAGCTTGAGCTGATTTTATAGCCATGAAAGAGTAGTATTAATGTTCACTTAAGTATAGATGCACAGATACTTACAAACAGCTATTTTAAAGTCGTAATGCTCCACACCGCAAACCATTCTTTTTATTTTGGTGAAAAAATGACTAATCCTAACTCGTAAACGGAGTTCAGGGAATTATGCCCTCTGGGTTTTCCAATTCAAATTAAATCCTTTTATATTAATTTATGAATGAATTTATTTATGAATATGAATGAATTAATGCCAAATACATGTCCAATTAAGTAATTAAGTCAGATGAAATCCTTAACTCCTCGTTCCTTTAAAATTTATTTTCAATTGGTCCGATTGACAAATGGAGTTGGCAGCCGTGGATTGAGTTGACGCGTCAGTACCTATCGACAAATGTTCGCGAAACTCCATGTTAAGGAGCACGTCAACTTATAATTCCGGAAAACGTCTTCTTATTCCTAATATGGTTTTTCTTGCAGTGTATAAACTGAGAAAAAACTCATTTGGAATGTACTCTTCTCTATTTTACCTTTTCGCACCACCAGTTTTTAAATTCAGAATGGCCATTTGCCGCCGTGAAAGGTCAAGAGCTTATGATGTCATATTGCAATATGTCCCTTCCGTTCCCTCCACCGCCATCTCACCAGCTCCCTCCCCGCAATTTCAGGAGGGAGGCCGAATCAACCCCATCCAGCGACCGCATTCCCAGGTCCTCGTCCATCGACAGTGTTGTGGAGTTGGCATGGTCAAACGGCGTGGGCAGCGCCTCTTCTCCGCGTGCGGAGTCACCATCAACCTCCTTTGCGGGCCAGCGGTGTCCTTCTCCGCTCCTAGTTCCGCCGGAGTCCACCATGTCACTGCTGTCGCCTTCGGTCGGCCGGAGAATAAAAGGCGCCCGCCTGGCTATTGGTAAGCAGCGCTATTTCCGCGATCGATATAGTAAACATTAGCATAATTGGAGTGTGTGTTGCCGCATCCTCAGAAAATTCAAATTCAAGCGTGAATGAACACCATTTTCTCAACGCCGCAAGGCCTGTTTTCTTCATGTAAAAAGGAGAGTTTACTGCGCCCGAAACAACTGAAATAGTGTTCACATGCATTGTTTATTGTTTGCTTCCGCATCATCCAAACAACTTGCAGCTCTATCCAATGAGATTTGGACGAAATTGTTGTACCTGTCCTTGTTATTCCTTTATTCGTAAAATATTGCTGCAAATCTCCAATGTGCGTGCTAGGATGAGGAAGATTTTTTACTTAATGCAACGCATCCTCCGTACCAATTTTTCAGCTGGGATAACAGTCTAAGAACCTCCATAATGAATATTTAAGTAATTATTTTTATGGAAACAGAATTTATTGCCTATGTGAAAAACGAAAATTCATAAATGGCGTTGAAGGTAATGATTCTAAGAAAAAGGTGATGGATTTTTATTAGATTATTTCATAATAATAATTGGAAAAATGTTTTGATATTTATAGAGATAATTGTTTATTCCTGAATGAACGGCTAAAGGCAAAAGATATTTATATTTTCAATTACATCTATTAACCCAACGTTCTCTGTAGAAAACAACTTATCATTGCGACAAATCATCATTGTATAAAAATATGTACAAATGCTTTGAGTATGCGCCTATCAAGCTTTTAGGTGCATTTATCTTTGAGTTCAAATGGTAAGAAAAAAATTACATAAATTTCATCCTAGGCCATTCATAAGTTTTAAATAACGTTCATTATGATTACTTCATGCTTAACTGTCCTCTTTTCTGCGTGTATTAACCACACTGATGCCCAAATTTGAAGTTTGCGATGTATCAGTAACAAAACCTTTTCAATTGCATGAGTATGGCCGTTGCAGTTATTTCCGACTCTACCCATAAAAGGTGCTGTGTATATAATTAAATCCAAGTTAATGGCGCCCAACGACCCATAACCAAGAACAGATCCCTCCTTCATTTTCCCCATTGTCATTGCGTTAATAGTTTATAACCCACTGTGATTCCAGCATTCAGATGGAAAAACCATATTCTTTCATTTTAAAGAGTATTGCCATGTCTTGACTGTTGTGATCTCTCACACTGACCTTGCATTTACAACGGTAGGTATCTGAGAACACTGGTATTAAAAAGGTAAATTTCCCATTCATTGCTGGTCAAAGCTCCTACTGAATATAAACAGTGAGCATTTGCAATCCATCACAGAAAGTTCTGTGTCGCAAATTGGATTCTCTACAGTGGAGAGTTAGTAACGTCAGGACGAATAAGGTGTAGCTGGGATTTATATAAATAATAACAATTTATAGTTAAGTAATAGATAAAGAGATAAAAAATAGATAAATAGATAAAGATAAAAAGGTACAAAAATGTGTTCACTAATTTTCATATCCTGTATTATACGTAAGAGCCGAATAGGGATAAGCCGAATTAAGGATAGAAAGCATTACTTTATCAATGGTTGAATCCAAAGAGAAGAGTCCTCCTTAAGCCACTTGTAAACCAGCGTATTTTTTTGTTCCACTCTATTGTCTTGCATACTAAAAAATCTTTCTTAATATGAATATCCTCGGGATAAATTGTATTATTAATCAGTAGTTATTAAAAACACAATCTAATGCATCTTTGCAATAATACAGATCAAACGAGTTAATAAACTGTTGATTTTTGAAACTTTCAAATTTTCCAAGCATATTTTTTTCATTTTTAATTATCGTTTTTTTAACGTCAGCTAATTTTAAATGAAGAAGGAATACTAAGTATTTTCCACACACTTGTGTGTGGAAAATACTTAGTATTCCTTCTTCATTTAAAATGAATTTCCACGTTGTCATGCCTGACACAATCGAGTGTCAGCTAATTTGTTATTCCCTATGGGATTTTGTATAGATGTCGTTGGAAAGCCAAAGCTGCGCGTTGGATCATTCAACTCAAACGTTCGACAATTAGCTATGTGCCGAATAAAAATATGATAATTAACAGTGTGAAAATTCTATAAACTGATAATGACATCCATTCAGTGTTAATTTCATCTATTTTCATCAAATAATTCATAGCTTAATTTTTTGTGACAAATTTGGAGCCTCTCAGAAAAACACCGTTATTCATTTGTACAGTATTTGTTTGTGGACAGCAGCTAATGATCACTATTAGGTGTCGTGGTCGCCCTTCAAAGTCCCTGTAAAGTCCCAAGCAGTGAATGCCATCAATTTTGTCCTGGGCACAATTTCATTTCGGGAATTTAAGATAACCAACTTTATGCATCGAAAAGGCTGTCAAGTATTCCTGTAATACGATCATCGAGATGCAAATGTATAACTCTGAACAAGTGGAGAAATGTTATAGTTTGGAATTACAGGTCTGCATAATAAACCTGATCCCACACAATCGTTTACCGCATTTCACTCCTTCATAGGTCATAGATTTGGACTCTTGGGAATAGAATAGAAGTTTATTGTCCTTGGACAAAAACTGCACAATGAACATACAATATATATTTTTGGCACTTTTGGAGCTCAAAACAATAACAGAGGCAGAACATAAGATGCATTTACTAATTTAAATGCCAAACTTTGCAATTTAAACGAAAACAGTCAAAAGTAAATAGCTTAGTTAGAGAGGAATGACAACGAT